>SNQJ01S0297360.1:0-10498 GCA_010110895.2 Picea sitchensis
TTCATCTTGTACTACAACATCATTTCTGCTACTACTTGGTGCTTTCTGCATAAAGTTAGGGGGCAAATCTAACTTTATAATTACAAACAATCATGAAAAATTAGTGCATGTATAAAAAATTATAAAATTTGAGAATATAATAAATATTAAAACAGATAATGAATGTATATACCATCAGACGATATTCATTTGATCCCCCGTCCATGTGCCCATATTTTCTACAATGTTTTGTAGCTATTGCTATTAAAACTCTTTCGGAATGTCTAGTACAACAATTTTTGCAAGAGCAATAACATTTACCGTCACCCTTTTCACCCTCTTTAATTCTTTTCCCAGCTCTAATGTTTTCTGACATTCTTCCCCACAGACTTATACTGAAAAAAATATCTTATTTTTGTTCGCCGAGAAGACCTGCAAACCCTTTTTGAAGCATCATTATTATAGAAAACTTGTCGCAACATCTATCAAATGCAACATATTTATAGATTTTGTAATTTCTCAATTCCGACGTAAAAAATTCCTAAGTGACCGTTGGTATTTTGACTTGGTGAACATACTAAGGTGACCGTTGGAGGGGAAAACCTAGTTTCCAAAATGTCGCAATTGAGACATATATCTTCACAAACGTGGAAAGAGAGACATTCCAGTGGAAAACGTGGAAAGAGAGATGTTCCTGTGGAAAATGTGGCAAGAGAGACGTTAACGTGGAAAGAGATATGTTAACATGGCAAGAGAGACATCAACGTGGCAAGACCGATGTTATCGGACAACATGATTTTTTTTTTTTATAAATTTCCTCTATTTTACGACAATATGGACAATTTTGTCCATAACGCCGCAAATAAAATGTTGAAATTTTTACAATATGTACTAGTGCTACATGGAAACCGTAAGGTATGAATTCCCGCTTCTTGTCCTTAACCAGTGTGGTGTTGTAACGTTGCAGGATGGTTTGGTAGCATATCTCTCCCACTACAAGCTGGTCAAGGACATGTGTTGGTAGGAAATGTGGTGCTTTGGTGGCCCCAAACACCCTGATGTAGGTGCCACGCTTGTCCAAGTACCAATGGACTACCTTTGATATCATCTTTTTTGGCCGCGACTGATAGACTCGGGCATTATTTCTTAAAGAGAATGAAATAATTATGTGCGACAAATTCATCGCAGATGAGGGAGTAAGATTTCTTGTACCTATTCTCCCATAGGATGCTGAAATATACATGGACCAAGAGATATGCGACGTGCCAACTCACATTCATGCCGAAGAAAATGTTTCTGGTGCACATGACATCAAGTAAATATGAAGCCATGTAGAAGGCTGGTGTCTCTGCTTCCTTCTACGTTTCATCCTGTTGTATGTAGATGCTCAGTTTCTTAGAAATGACCGCTCCCCAGTTGAAGTCACTCTCAGAAATTTCCACTGTGTAATCTAAGGGCATCCATGCCTCTGAAAACCTAGAGCAATCCTTCTCTCCATATAATTGGTAGATGAGAGCCATCAAGTAGATGTATGGATCCCTTAATTTGGCTGTCTTGTACTAGCCAGTGCTTCGGTTGGTGTATTTCTTATCTTCCCTCCACCATGAGGCCATCACCTGGCTGGTGTTGTGGCACTCATAGAATTTTATGACAAAATATGTGTTTAGTCGCTCCTCAGGGTCTCTAAGTTTGTAATAATTATGGACTTCGACCGGTAAGAACACTCCAACACAACCACCATTGTCATCATTGATCAAACACTTCTGTGTGTATGTGTGGTTGATAAGCCACTTTAGGACTTCGATACAGGGAAAAAAATGAGTTCTTTTGATCACCTTATGCAGGTACAACCATCGGATGTTCTAGAACACTTCATCATCTACCGCTCTAACATCTGGGTCACTGTGTGGTATATATTCTGGGTATTCCTCCCGGATGATCTTGTTGAAGAGTTATCACCAATGCGGGAGTGCCATATTGGATCTTGTTATTTCCTCTGTATCTCCAAAGGCTAGAGGCTGGATGAAATCCTTCTTCATCTATTTTTTGATGACAGGCTCTAGTCTCAGCATGTATTCAAATTGTTTTGTGAATCCTGGAGAGGAGCCTTCACCTACCTCCGGTTCTTTCAGCTTCGACACCCTTTGTGATCATCTAGAGGTTGGATTTCTTGGTGGCACTATTCCTACAATTGAATAAACCTTCAGAGACTGTGTAAAGAACAAATCGAGATAAAAAAATATGAAGTGTAAACATGTAAAATCTACATACTTGGATACATACCTGTAAAGCTTGCTAAACCTGGTTATTTGATACTCATGGGATCTCCGTAGCTTTCAAATTTCTCATCTCTCTTCTTTGGATTCTTTGATTTTATTTATGCGTAGAATGATTTCATTTACAATGGATCAAGAGAATTTAAACCAGGGAATAACTTACCATGTTGCATCAACCATTCAATTCAGGTGATGAGTGAAATTTGAACAAATTTGCCACCGAATCTCTGCAACCTAAATTCATCATGGGTTGATGATGGAGGTGCAGGGGGTGATGTTGTCTATCTGGGATTTTATATGACTACTTTGATTGGTGTACGAGGTAGAAACTAATGTGGGAGTTGGTATTAATTAACCTCTTAATGCTCAAAATCTAATCGTATCTAACGCTAAAATGTCCCATTGTATCGCTTTCTCAGTGGGTGAATCGAGGATTGGGGATGTGCTATGAATGTTTTCATTGATTTCCATTGCAAAATATCCGATTCTGATCAATCTTATCATACAATTTTTTCATGGAAAAATTGACTCAGAGGTGTGACTTGGACCAAGGGAACCAAAAAATGACATGAGGCAAAACTAGACCGTACGGTTCTCCGATGTGAGAAAGACACTTGGCATTGAAGAAAGGTGGCCTAATCCATGTGTATTAATCGGATTCGGGACTTTAATTAAGTTATGTGTTCTAAAAGAAACCTTGGCTTTCTAAAGATGAAAAGTATCCAAGTTTGACGATCAATGATAAACCTATCACATATTTTTCTTCGTATTAACTTCTTTGCAAAAGTATCGATGTTGAAAACACATTGGGGATTGGTGATTGAGAGTATATTTTAGCGCGGTCAAAATATCTATGAAAATCCTTTTAGGATTTCCTCGATTCTGATAAGCGTGTCGGGCATTGACTATCGGCGATATCTTTTATTTCTATGTTAACGCCTATGCCTCTCATATTTTACCGATGCCGAAGGGGATCGGCTATCGGCGATATCCTTATGCAATACTTGTCGTAAAACAAAACTTCCTTTTGCTGATATCGATGAAGATCGACACTTGACGACTAAGGTTTCCTGAGTATTCTTTTCCATCTTTGAATTCCTTTCGATGCTGAAATTGAGTGTGTTGGGCGAAGTGTTTTGGATTTTGATTCTTTATTCATGCATTAAGGATTTTTAAGTCACGGGGTTTCATAAGTTCAAGCAGAACTGAAAAGATAATGAGATTCAAGATAATAAAAAAAATCCAAACATTTCTCAAAATGAAATCGAATCAGACAGTTCAAAGTTCAAGTGGTACTCAAAAAGTGAAAAAAATGACAAATGATTTTTAGGGTGTGTTGAGTGCTCAACAAATGGTGAGTTACTGGGTGAAAGTAGTATTTTTGTGCCTCCCTTGGGCTCAACTGATGAAAAAGTGGGTTAGAACTTAACTGGTTTTTTTATCAAAGCCTCTTTTGATCCTTGCATTTGAAATTCCATGGTTGGTGCGTTTGGGTCTTCCTATGGGGTTTTCAACCTTTATTCCACCTTCGTTTCCTATAACCATGACTCACGCCCCCCTATGAAAATATTTTAGTAAAGAATTAACTAACACTAAGCCTTTAGTTACCTTTATTCACTTGCTATGATGTTGTTCCATTTCCAGCGAGCATCCATAGCCCCGACGGAGTCACCCCGACATCACATACCTTGCTCCACTGACAGCGAGCATCCATAGCCCCGAAAAAATTATCTTCATACCCTTTCCTACTGTGCACTCATTTGATATAGTTGATTTTTTATTTCGACAGAATTCCATGAGTGAGTGGGATAGGAGGACATCTGTTATCTTTAAAAATGAGATGGTTAAGGTGAAATTTTTCTAGCTCCGTCTCTGAGGTACATGTAGTCCTTTCCAACTTACCATCTTTCCCGTAAGGTTTTACCAGATCACCAGGCAGACACTTATGCATTTCTCCAAATTTTTTCATCTATGCAAGTTTGATAGAGAACCCCTTGAAATAACCACAGGTTCCCCAACGTTTTTTGTGTTGTATGTGAACGATGAGTTGAGAACAGAGTCCGCCTTATAGCATGATTTAAGTTCAACCACAATATTGCTAGACACAATCTTCAAAAGTGAAAAATTAATATAACAAGAAACCTAAACAAAAGAAAAATTCCACAATCAACCTAGCTGAAACAAAACACCATGAAAACATAAACACAACAAAATATATTTTATTTTATTATGGAAATATTGTTTGAGGGCTTGGTTGTTCACCGGGAGGGCTTCAGATTCTACATTCGATATGTGCCTACCCCGATCTTCTCAGCCACCTGAAAAGGCCCGAGCCATATATTATGAAACTTAGAATGTTTTCCTTTCGACTCATTTTCTCTGTCCCATTTTAGGACTAAGTCTACCACTTTAAAATTATTCTCTTTAGTCTTATGCTTATCAAACCACCCTTTCACTATCTATTGATGAGCTATGAATTTTGATTTTTCCTTCTCCCTTTCTTCTTCCAACATGAGGAGGGTATCAATTCTTTGTTGTATGACTGATGAGGGATGTCCTCTAGAGTCTTGAGAAAGTTGAAGATATGGAAGATATATCCCATTCAGGAGAATGGATTCATGTCCCTATACCAGAAAGTATGGGGAATTCCCTATAGCTTTCTTAGATGTAACTATATATGCCCATAAAGCGTTATGGAGTGAATTATGCCAATTCCTCTGGTTGTCTGCAACTGTTTTCTTCAATATCCTCACTAGGTTCTTATTAGTTGATTCTACCACTCCATTTCCTTATGGATAATAGTTTGCAAAGTATCTAATTATGATTACTTTGTGTAGAGCAAACTATGTTAATAAGGTGGAAGAAAAATAAGTTGTGTTATAAAAAACAAGGACGAAAGGAACACCAAACCTTGTGATTAGTTGTTGTTCTATGAATTGGATCACCACCTTCTCGTTTACATGAGTCAGAGGGATGGCCTCTGCCCATTTCGTGAAATAATCTGTGGAAGTCAGTATGTACCTATGTTGTTTTGAAGAACTTGGGGTAATTTCTCCTATGATATCTAACCCCCATTGCTTAAATGGCCTAGAAACGACCACCGATTGGAGTGGGATGACTGATCTCTTCTCCCTCCCCACGATTATTTGACAAGTCTTACAGTTTCTAGCATATGTGTGAGCGTATTTGAATAGAATAGGCCAATAATAGCCAGCTCTCAGTATTTTATGAGCAGTGGTGTTTCCTGCGAAATTTCCACTGACAAGACCGTCATGGAGCTCTTTCAAAACTTTGTCTGCATCGTCATGTTCAAGACATCTTAAAAGTACCCCATCACAATTAACACAAAATATCACCAAATTTATGAGGCGATATTGTGCGGATTTTAACTTGAGATCTCTCCTTTCCCTAGGGTTTAGGTTTTCTGGGCAGGTCCCATGATGCATGAGATAAGTCAATTTCCCGTACCAAGACTCTTCCCCTGGGAAGATGTATGAAGCTTCTCTACACCATAATGCCAATTCATTCTCCCATTTTGGGTTTTCATTTACTTAGTCCTTGGCTTTAGCTACCAGTTTTCATAACCCTTGTCCCTTAACCAGTTTAGCAGGTTTTATATCTAGATCAAATTCTTGGACTACTTCCATCCAGTTTCCTCTTGTTTCCCCCATTTCTTGTTGAGTGAATAGGGATTGGATTGTTGGGTGCGGAACTATGAATTTGGTATGATTCTTAAGGATGCAAGATATGAAGTGTTTCACTGCCTTGTATACCACATAATCCTTCTTGTCTATAGCAGGGTAATTTAGTTCGGCCCCTTGGATATTAGTGCTCATGAATGATATCGAGGCTTCATTGTTGTTATCATCCTTTTGTGTCAACACTACAACTAGTGATTGGTTGGAGGCGAAAGTGTAGAGAAATAAATCCTTGCTAAAATCGGGACTTCGCAAAACTGGGGATTGAGATATCATAGTCTCAATATTGATGAAATCCATTTTCCATTCATCATCCCACTTAAATTCACAAATCATTTTTCATAAGGATTTGATAGTCTCAGCGAAATCAGGGGTGAATTTCCTCACAAAATTGATTTTCCCAAAGAATGATTGCATATCCTTTTTGTTGTGAGGTAGTGGAAGTTGAGCTATAGCCTTAATCCTTTCTGGGTCTATGCAAATCCCTTATTGGGATATAACGTGGCCTAAAAACTTACCTTCCTCAACACCAAATATAGTTTTCTTAGGGTTTAAGGATATGTTGTATTTTCTACACCTTTCAAAAATACGGGTTAAATGTTGGATGTGATCTTCTATGTTTTTTGAATACACAGTCACATCATCCAAATAGACTACTACACACCTGTTGATTAGTCCCCAGAATGCTACGTCCATGGCCCTCTAGAAGGTTTCTCTTGAATTGATTAACCCAAAGGGAATACGTTTATAAGCGAAGGTTCCCCACTTGGTTCAGAAGGTAGTTTTCAATATGTCTTCTTCTGAAAGTAGAACCTAGTTGTAACTTGAGAAACTGTCTAGCAGGGAGAAAATCTCAGAGCTAGACACGGTCTGCAAGAGTTGATCCATTGGTGGGACTAGATAGTTGTCCTTTTCCAAGGCTCTGTTGAGGTTTCTGAAATCTACACACAAGAGGATCTCCCTAGACTTTTTCCTTATAGGAACCAAATTTGCTACCCATGCAGAGTGTCTAACCTGGAAGATAATTTTGGCATCTAATAGTTTCTTTAACTCTTGACACATGAGTGGCTCCAAGGATGGGTCGTATTTCTGGAGCTTTTTTTGGAAGGGTTTTATTTCAGGCTTTAATGGGATAATGTGTTGAATGATACAAGTACCATAGGTTTTCAGATCTCGGTAGGACTGTGCAAATACATCTTGATATTGTCTGAAAAGTTTGAGATATGCCTTCCTTTCCTCTTTAGATATTTTCTTGCCGAGATTTACATTCTTGGGGTTTTCTGGGGTTCCTATATTTATAGTTTCATGCATGGTGTTGGTCCTAAGGTCCGCACCTGACCGCTAAAGGGAAAATCTAGGCCACCTATCAGTTTAGAATGATTTCTTCTTTTAACTTATTGTTGGTTGGTCTGAGGGTTATTATATAAAGACAAAGGCAAGGTTGCATTGGTAGAATGATATGGATGAGGGCCCTCCTTGGTTGATGGCACACTAATGAAAGACCAGTGAAATAATAGAAAACAGAGGGAAACAACAAACTATTCAATGAATAATCTGCTGCAAGAAGTTCAATACTTAAAATATCATTTCAAGACATCAAACATGTATCAAAACACAGTAAATCACAAAGGTTTTAGAAAAAAAATCTTCACCAAAGAATTAGTTGTTTTAGAGGTTGCATATCAATAAAAATAAGTCATGCAATAGATGAAAGGAAATGAAATGTACGTTGCACAAATAAAAAACTGTATTCAAGATAAGAATGAAAACACATGAAGAGTTGAACAAAACAATATCATCAAGATTATGTTCCCCAGGTAGAGAGATTTAATCTATGGATAAAACGGGTCCAACCAATTTTTTGTATTGTTATTCTTTCTTCAAAAAATCCAAATTCTACAATATCCAAAAACTAACTATTTAAAAGAGTTGCAGAGACTCTCGTCCTTAGGGGGTTGAGACCTAAATTTAGGGAACTGTTCATAAATCAAATAATTAACTTTACTAAGACACTAGAATTAATCAACAAGAGTGGTTATTATCACACACAAAAGACCACTCTTGCATCTAATCTAGGAAAATGATGGACTTAATCAAATAAAACTACTACTGTCTTTGCGACAAAACTCATGCATGTGATGGAGGGACTAAGTTGCCAAAAATAGGCCTAAAAGTGATAGAGAAGAGCTCTATGTTGAATGACGACATGTCTGGAAGCTTTTGGAGGCCACTGGAGATAACCACCTACACGAGCAGAGTTTGTTGAAGTGTTTCTGAAACTAATTTGCGCAGACATGTGACTGATACTTAACTCTCTGTCTATGCCTATGATTTCAGAAGGCAAGCACACTCTGTATTGAACCCGTTATATGCCATATGTACCTATGAAATATCTTTGCTGGCATGGTTGATGACCCATCGATCATGAGGGTAGATGTGGAGGCTAGCATCCAATCGGGAGATGGGATGAGTGGACGTGAGAGTAGATGACATGTGAAGACATATGTCGAAAGGTGAGAGGAGATGTGAATATGATGGAGGTATCTGGAGCATGGATTTGGGGATGTGAAATGAAGTATACAGGTATCGTGGTGACCTAAGAAGATTTGTATTACATGGAGGTGAGTGGAGGATGAGTGTCAGGTGGTGAGAGGAGAAAGAGTAGTGAGTGGGATGAGTGGAGGCAATGTGGATGTGATGCGGTGTCATATAAGAATGTGATTGTGGAAGTCATTGAGGGAGGTTTGGGTCCACACCGCCTTTGGGCTGGCAATCCCCCATAAGCTGCCATGTACCCTTCCAATAATACCATGGTTTAAAGTGCAGGACCACTCTATAAAATTAACATCTGGGTAGTTTTTGTTCCCGCAATGAAGTATGGTCATTAATTTGATTACACTTTGAGATATGGGTGACATTCACCCATTGTAAGGATCAATGGTTCAGGTTGATTTGAGATCAATGGTTCGCAGTTACTTCGAGAGTCTGAGCTTCGGGACTTTAGGAGTTTATGAATGTTATGCTTGAGAAAATCCCAGAGTGACAATGCTGCGAAGTGAAAGATTTGTTGTCGCATGTCATGAACAATGGGTGGTCCAAATTTTCTTTGGAAATTTGGGCTTTGGGAGTTTCAAATGTTAGGATTGGAAATCTCCTAGAGGAAAATCTCCGAAGTGACATGGTGGCCTAATGTCATATGATGTCATGACTGTTGATGTGTCCTGGAAAGAAATGTGACACGTGTCACGTGGAAATGGGTGAATGACACAACCAAATTACCTGGGATGAATTCCATGTGTCATGAATCATGAGTGTGCCACATGACTCGACTGCTAGTTGTTACGTGCTTCAGGACTTCGACTCTTCGGGTCTTCAGAATTCGGCTCTTTGGGACTTTTGAATGTGAAACACGAAAATATCCTGGAAGAAAATCATCGAAGTGAATGATCTGTTTCCGCGTGTCGTTACCAACGAACGTTCCAAATTCACTTCAAAAATATGCGTTTTGGGCGTTTATGAATGTTATGCTCGGAAAAATCCCGAAGGAAAATCACCGAAGCGACGTGTCAGGTTCTCGGGACTTTAAGTCTTCAGCTCTTCAGAGGCTTTGGGTCTTCGACAACTCAGTACTTCAAACTTGATATTAAAACCCATGTGATTATGGAACCCGAATGGATGAGAGTTGTTGATCTAATTGACCTGATGGATCTCCACTGTCAAAAATTAACCTGTTTGTTGCCACAGTCTGAGCCTGAAATTTGTTGCTCTGGATTGTTGTGTCATGTGAACGAGAATTTCCTGTGCATAGAAAAGGCTTGGTAGACCTGCGGTGAGCTCAATCAATGGTGCACATGATGACAAGCATTCTGAAACAAATATGACATGTATTTTATTCTTCCATAAAAAACAAAAACAGAAATGCGCGAAGACTAAAAAATGAATAAGGGCCAAGACAATCAGTAGTGGGAAATTGACTTAACCAACCAGAAAAAGGAAAAATTGATGAAGGCATAGGGAAAAAGAGAGGAGAGGCAGGGGTGCATACCTAGGTTACAACATTGGCTCTAACTGGGGATAGCTTGTCCCTGTGAGGTGCTAGGAACTGTAGATCGGTGCCTTGAGATTAAATAACTTTTCTTACCTTCCATTTCTTACCTTTGTTTCTGTTTTTCAACCCTGTGTATCTGTTATTGTCCTTCAACCATGCATTTTATTGAATTAAAATATGAAACTGCACCCCAGTGCCTTATTGGGATATGGATTCTTTATTCACACAAGCTACTGAAAACCAACATACTGAAAAACAATCTGTGAACTAAAAATTAAATGCTCGAACTACGAGCTTATTCTCCTAATACCTACTCTATTTAGCTGAAAACCAACACAATCATGTGTAATTCCACTTCCAATGAAACCAAGAAAACATTTGACTAAGAATCGTAACTATGTGCAGGTCACTGTTTAGAATAATCCAAAGAGGATATACCAAATGTGACAAAAAATTGGCAGGCATTTAGTACTTATAGTTGAAAATGATGATCATGG
>SNQJ01S0297362.1:0-10497 GCA_010110895.2 Picea sitchensis
TGGTGACCAGGGGCCAATCACTTTGGGACTTCGTGTTTCGGTTCATCTGTCGTGAGTCACCCCGACTCTCCTAACTCCCGATATCTCGAACTCTGAAGTGGAGACTAGCGACGTGCTAGATCCTCCCTCGATATAACCTTGGGAGATGAGCTCATGTGACCATGTGGTTGTCGATGCATCCAAAGGTGGTTTAGACGAAACTACATTTCACCCCACAATTCACAACAAGCCTCCACACGCCCTTTCTCCAAAACCGTGGTTTCGATTGCGGACTGCTCACAAAAAATTAAGACACGAGCATGTTCTAGCCCCGCAATGCGATGGGACTGTCGATCTCATGATCTTGACAGTGCTCCTTCGATCAGCAACTCCGATCTATCTTCCTTTCCTACCTTATTTCCTCTATCCATGCGTGGTCCTTAGTCTCAACGATTAGGTGACATGTTTCCCTCCAAACCAACGGACGAGATTGATTTCGCCTTTCGGGATTTTAGAGTTTTGATTCTAAAACTTCATTTTCTCTTGGAGCATTTCACATGAATTCCATGATCCAACGATGCATGTCCCTCTTTAATCCAACGAATATCCTCAACTCTGGGACTTCGGCCTTCGACAATCTCAAACATTTCTCCTGCACACGTACCCTCCTGCACGATCAATGATCATAAGTGACTTTGGCACTTCGGGACTTTAAGCTAATCGGTACTTCATTCTCCTCCAGAGTGGTCACCTGTTGAATAATTCATAGGCAGCGGAAATCACTTGTTGTCGGTTAACACTTCCACTTAAAATGTCCTTCCACTGTACTAGATCAATGGTTGAGAATGCATACGAAGTGATCTTCAGATCGAACGACTCGTATCCACTTCGGGACTTCGGGATTCGAGACTTTGGGACTTAAGGCATCTGCTGGTGGTAAAAATCCCAAAGTAAAACTCTTAGAGTGAAGCCACTTACTTACGTCACTTGATGACGTGTCATGAGCCTAGTAGCTTCCACGTGCCACTCGAATTTGTGATTTGCACGTACTTGTAATGTCGAATCAACTTGACACTTGTCATTGTCTCATTGTGCCACATGTCCTTGCTAACGTAGTCTTGCTGACATGGATCCTCATTCACTTCAGGACTTCAGCCTTCGGGACTTCGGGTATTTCGACTTTTCAAGTCATCAATTCTTCTGAAGTGAGAGTCCCTGAACAATAACCTCCTCACAACTTTTAGACCCAAACTAAACGTTGTTCGTTGATCATGTTCTCAGATCGACGACTCGATCTTTCTACGATGCTGCTTTTCTATCTTATCTTGTCCTTCCACTTCAAACTAATCTGACGACTTTCGTTTACTCCAGCTCTCTGGCTCTCCGGACTTAGGGTTTTTCAAGTCTCAAACTGAAAAATCCTCGAAGTGATTTTCTCTAGAGTTGAGGATCGTGCGACCTGTTAATCTTGACGATGGATGGTCCCTGCTTACTTCAGGACTTCGGGACTTTTACAAGTTCTCTCTCCTACGCTCATCAAAGGCTTAACCTTCTTCCATTTACTTTTGTATCCAACCGCTGTTGATCCTCAGTGCTCAGATCCAACGAATCATATATGTACTTCTCCTCTGCGCTTCCTCTGGTCACTGGACGCTGATGTAATGGTCATCGGGTATTCGGGATTGGTGATCCAAAAACCACTGTCGTTCTTCCTCATGAACTTTATGATCTCTCTGACTTAAAAGGATTTTCTAAGTGTTCAAAGGTCTTGATATTTGTTCCTCCTGCGTGTCCTTTTCTTGGACCTCAGTTGCACTTCTAGAAAGCGCAAAGCGCTATCTCTTCTGAGCTTTGATCTCTGCATACTGTGCGCTCCTCCTCCTGAGCTTATGCTTCCTTCTGCTCTGCCTTCTGTTCTTGCCATCAATGAAAAGAACACTCTTCCTGTAAACATGCCAACATGGTTTACCCTTTTCCATAGACATTATCCTCATAATAGAATTGGCAACTCCACTGCAGATATCTCCTTTTGGGGTATTCAGTGTTTTTTCTTCTTTATTGCTCTATGTTTGGTTGAGTTTCTATGTCGCATGTTTCTTGACATCCTTTACTTTTATTTTTGTCTATGTTTCTTGGCCTAACCCTTGCCCAAGAAGTGTCTTCTTTGGAATACGCGGGTTTTCCCTTGAAAATCACATACATATGTGACATGTCTATCTTTAGGGCACGTATATATTCTTTTGCTCCCTGAACAATCCCGTACACTATCTTCTGAGTCATTGTGGCTGATTTTAGTGTTTGTTGGGTGAGTTTTGTTGGTTGTTGAGACTTCTTGGGTCCCTATATTGACTATTGAGTGCCTACAGAGTGATAGGAAGTTGCGTTATTGATGAATATTTTGGGAAAACTCATTTCTTGTCATTTTTCTCATTTTTTGTCCTTGCATTATGGTCTGGGTAGTCACTTATTAGTGCACTTTTGGATTGTCTCTTTATGCTTGCAATAGGGTCTACCTGAGAAGTTGTTTATTCAATCCTTGCATTTTCATTTCATTATATTGAAAATACAAAAATATTTTTCCTTTTTTCATTTTATTCAGAGCATTTTCACTTTTGGCTACATTACATTAGTTTTGTCATGTTAGGAAAGAGTGCACTTCATTGAAATTGTAGAGATTTCATTCTAATAATGGCATTTAGAATCATACCATATCTATGAAAATCAAGACTAGTACTTAGCAGTATTTTTATTTTCTTCTTTTTATATATGATGATTCATTATACCATCAGTTTCACGATCACACCTCTTGAGTAAGAAGAATCCATTACAATTAATGTTAAATAATTAAAATTGATTAGAAACGATTTTATTTTTCAGGGTACACAAACAAGTGTAGGACCTAGGGCCTTGGAATAGGATTTTGTGAGTAAACTTCTCAAAGGATATAAAACTCGACATATGTGTCTGACCACAGAGTGGTGAAACCCATTTTGTAATTAGTGTCCTTGGGAGGCCCCGCTCACACCAGAGTTAAGCATGAGGTCACAAGAAGTTGGTTGTAGAGATAACCCTCTAATACCTTCCTAGCGTCAGAGATATTTCTAGGGTTTTATTCATGTTTGGGGGTTTTTCTAGTGCCTTTACCTCGTTGAGAGGCAGTGCTTTCGAGATTTTGGGCTTTACTACCCTACCCATATGGTGGACTGGACCTGAGACTACTTTCCTGAGCATTGGTTATATCATGGTGACTTTAGTTGTTTGACCTAGGTATCCACATAGGTTGCTTTCAGGGGTTATTCTGCATGTACCTTGAGTCAGATAGGGATCAGGCAACACACAAACTTTATGGAGGATTTTATCTCCAGAAAAATCTGACCAACTGTGTTGTGAATCCTACGAGGGTCCTTATAAATGATTTTTTTACCTCCACTTTATTGTCCAGGAGTCTCATCCCTCTTGGGAGAGGCATACCTTCTTTAGTTAGGGAGATCCCTTCATCCATCATATCATGTTTGTGTGCATTGGCCTCTAACTTTATTTAGGAGTGTGCTCTTTATTTATTAGTTGGCCTTAGGATTTTTCTTTGTGTATCAAGTTTTGAGTCATCGTGGAGTGATATTAGCTTCCTCACTGGTCTCATTGTCTCTTGAATCAATTTTCAAAATTTGGTTTAATACCGAGTCATCTCCTAAAATGCATAGAATTAATAAACGTGGTACGAACATCTCCACCGCTTAGGCTCATTTTCATCCTATTCTGAGTATTGTTTCGACTCCAACCTCTATTATGGTTGGTGGAGCCTCCATGAATCCCCCAATTAGCACTACCCAATACATGAGATCAACTCAGTCGAAGGGGACGTATCCTTTTATATTTTTGAATGGTATGACATAGTCATCATCGATATTTGTTCCCCCTGGAACCTTTTTTATGGGGAAGCCTTGTTATAGTACTCAGTCGACACCTCTGACCTCTAATCCATTCTCTTTTGGTATGTTGAATATGACTTTGTACATTTCGTCCCCCTTTCTGAAACCTAATGTCGACGCTATTTTTGGGTCGGGGGGCACGTTTCATCTTTGTAATCCTTTCCTGGTTCGTGGGGAGTGTATCCCTCAGTCATTTCCTACGATGGGGACTTGGAATGCTCCTTCCTCCAGACCCAATCCTAGCTATAATTTTCAAGGGTGGAATTCACATATGGGAGGTGTTTCTACTTCATATATCTCGTATGTCTATCTGTCATCCGCAATGCATTTTCCTGCAAATGATTGTTTTATGGAAAATCCCCCTCCACCCTCTGATATTACATCGGGGTGGGATCAATTTTCTAATATGATCAAACCCCCGCACGAAGTTTCTTCATTATGTGGCAATGGATATCCTCACATGGATAATCGGTATCATATCTCTTTCTCCTTGCAAGTGTTCCCATCTGGGATGATACCTTCACAGCCTTTCATATCACCAGCCTTTGCTAGTCATGTTAGAGATAGGTCAACAACCTCTGCAAGTCATGTTGAATACCTGCAACTAGTCGTTGCAAGTCATGTTGGGGGTACAACTCTAGTCACTACTAGTCACACTGGACAAATATCACCAACCTCTACAAGTCATGTTGGAGATCAGCTACTAGCCTCTACAAGTCATGTTTGGAGAATGTCACCATCCATTGCAAGTCATGTTGGGGGCATTGATACGATTGAGAAGCCTATATGTATAGGGTGTAATCCCAAGTTCTTTTTATACTTTGCAAAGAAGGTCACCTAACTCGTTTATGCCCTGCTACTGCCATGGTACGAGAAGCGTGGTCCATGTCTGATGGCCCTTCGGGTTCTGAGTCGTCTTTGGTTTCCCAACAATCTAATCCATCTTTGGTTGATGAAGTGGTCATGCCAATGCAATCTTTGGTCAACACCACTCCTATTTTTAGGAGTGATGTGTCTCTTGACCATGTTTTCTCGCATCCTATTCAACCAGTGGTTGAGGAAGTGGTTGTGCCGATGTAATCTTTGGACGATCCCACTCTTCTCTTGGAGATTGACAAGTCTAAGGAAGTGACATTGTCGATGAAATCTTTGACCAATCCCACTCTTATTTTTGGGGGTAATGCATCTTTCGACCATGCCTTATCATTTCTAGTTATGTACCTTCTGAACAAGGGAGCATTTCACTCTCTCTAAGTATGCTTTGTCCAAGTCCTAGGATGGTTTCATTTGATTGGAATGATCTTGTAGAGCCTCGCCTTCCTTCTTTTGCACCCTTCATGATAATGCTCGTTCGTCGATGTATTGTAGATGAAGGATCCTTTACAAGTATTTTATTCTCCGCACCTTGGTAATATTTGGGTTCTCCCAAGCTTGTGTCAACTACCAATGAGTTGTTGGATTTTGATAGAAGACCTACATGGGAGCCATTGCCTCCCCATATGGGCTTGAGTAATATGATATTTCCTCCTGAGTATGATCTTGTTGTTTGTGAGACCTCGAGCCTTGGTATTTGTGAGTTGACGAGCCCCTATTTCATGGATGTTGAGTTTCCTTCATATGAGTCTATCCTTGAAGCTATGATTTTGGATTTTTGACCTCTTCCTGAACTGGAAAATTTACAAGTTGATTACCAAAAAATACCTTGGCCTTGGCCTAGCAATGGGCCCTACCTGGAGAACTACTATGCATAAGTCGCAAGGTTGTGTGGTCCTCTGTACATATTATACTTTTATGTTTTCTTGTTTTCAATTGTTGTATCCCTTAACACATGTTTTATCAAAGTTTTTTATATTAGACTTATTAACTTATGGGTTAGTGTTTTTGGTCTTATATACAGGACTTCAGAGACATTTTATTTGGTATGTTTCTTTATGTTCATCCATTCTGACAGGTCATGATCTCAAAACTGGAATATAGGTTATATTTTTTCTCTCCATTCATATTTTCATTATTTGTTTCTGGTATCATTTTACCTTAGGATCGACCCCACTGAGTTGTGACATGCAACCTTCTCTATTGTTTAGAAGTGTTGTAATGCACGTGGTAGAGCCTACCTTCCATGGGCATTCTAGCTTAGCTCCCCTTTGCATTTTGGCACCCATGTTGTAAGTTTTATATTAGGATTGAGAGTCCCTTATAGCCCCACTATGAATCTGTGTTTGAACCTCACTGTTCTTACTCAATATCATTATGGCCACTACCTATGGGACTTCCTATAATTTTAGTTAAGATATTTTTAAGACTCCTTAAACATGAAAATATTGTCAAGTGAACTTGTTTCTTTCACACTCATTAAATGGATTTAAAAGGATGTTTATTTCATGATAATTTTAACCCTTTTCTGAACAAAATAGACTAATTATGAAAAATGAATACTCTAGTCACCATTGGCTAGAATATTTCTCCTGGGTATTCTTTTATACTTTTTATGGCCCAAGGGACTAAAGTTACGAAAAAAGGACACATTTATATTTAGTTTGTAATTGCATCCCATTATCTTTCTTGCATTATTGAGCCTAATGTTGGCTCCTTCTTTCTCATTACAAGCCTTTTCCCCCATCAATTCTCAGCATTGGCCAAGCATTTCCTTCCATATATCCTTTGCAAATTGACAACCCTTTACCCATAGAGGAAATATCCCCCCGAGTGTCCATGTATCGCATGTGTTTCCCTGCATTGAGAATAGGTATGTTATGTTTCTTGGAACTAGTTTCTTACTCGCCAAACTCGTTTCCCCTGTATCATAGCATTTATTTTACTATGAAGAAAAAAAAGACGGGTGGGAAAATAATATTATCTCCTATCGACAGTAGTCGTGTCACCTTTTAAAAGAGAAAAAATTATTCATTCCATTTCATCCAAGGTTTGGTTTTAGCATGGCCTTAGGAAGTTGAACTCGTTACTTAGATTCTACTCCTTTGACTAGTTATTCTTCCAGTCCCTATGGAGATTTTTTTAATGCATCCTGTGTCGAAAAAAAAATTCAATGATTAGTGTTAAGTATATGCTTCTTGATTTATTCATCTATCTCATGCTTGTATTCAAAGGAATTCTAATCTGTGTCGGCCACTCCTCAAAACTCTTGACTTTGCATGTCAGCCATCCCCTTACAAGTGAACCTCAGAATCACATGAAGTTGTTTTCCTACCTTGCACCATAGGCCTACTTGCATCATTGGTAGTTGATATTAAACTCATCATATGACATATCTCCATTGGTTTTTTACTAGGGGGTTTCCATTGTGTTCAACAGAAAGAAATATATTCACATTGGGATTTGTGTAGTGTCTTGGATTCCATTATACCCTATTGGTGGTTTCCTCTCCTTTGTCAGAAGTTTTCTTTATTGGATTCTAGTCAGAGGGTATCCTTTGTATCCTACTTGCATCTAGTACACACGAGAGATGCACATGGTCATTGGTTCATGCGCATCCTACTTGTTCAATCTCTTCCTAATCATTAATCTATTTCTTTGTACCTCGCGTTGGATGATGAGATATGCCTTAATGCTCTAATTTTTTCGACTCTCCTTCCATCGAATTTAGCTCATCTATTTTGGAATTGAGATGTAGAGTCATAATGAGTACCTAGAGGCTTGCAGACATCAGTGGCAAGTTCTCCCACAATCGACAGTTATGAATACATTAATGTCTCCTGATCGATGGATTATTCAAGTGTTCGATCTCAACAACCTTATTCACACTTGTTGAATTTACTTGGTGCCTTGACACCTACTTTCATTATTGGTGGGTTGTCTCACATTTTTCAATGGTATACCTCAATGACCGGTAATGAAATGAATTCTCATTGTATTCGACTTCAACTCCTTTATTCACATGATGTAGACTTGCACCTTCGATGGATAGTGTAGAAGGCCTTCAATTCACAGTAGCGGGATCACATATATGTTGTTGTCTCTTATCAGAACAGTACCTATATGAATTTAGTGATCATGGAAGATCAGATTGTACTCCATTGTATACAAAAATATTTAGTTGATTTTGAGACTGGACTCCATTGTGGCTTGTTCGTGACTATGACATCCTATGGCATATGCCTACTTTGTATTTCCTATTCATGGACATGAACAACTATTTTTTATATATCCACATGGATCTGCAGTGTAATACAGATTAGCAGCCATGTGTACAGAAGCAATGTGAATTGTAATATTCTCATGAGTAACAAGTTTTTCCAGTTGGGTCCTCATTACTCCACTTCTGGGAATTATAATGTATTTCTGCCATCGCAATTTCTCCTCTGACCTCACACATTAGGGGGAATCTGTTATATCAATTTTTTCCACACTCCATGCATATTTATTTGATGGCCTTCCATTTCCCTCTACATACTCAAGTTCCCCTTTTTTGTTCATTCAAGAGTAAAAAATTCAAATTTTTTCACATATACACGGGCCACAATTAGACGGCTCGTGTATACATGGGTTGCTCCATTACATCTTGTGTACATTGGGTTTTTTGCTCAAAAATTAAAAATATGTCAGGTTTTCACACCATGTCATGAGATCCATGATACTTGACCTTCCATATACTAGAAACACACTGACTCTACCCTTTAATTGCATTTGGAGGCTATAAATTGAGCCATATACAAGCCTTGAAGAGAGACATCATCTAGAGAAAAGATGCTCTGGAGAAATTTCACTTCATATTGAGTTTTCATCCCTTTTTCCTTGAAATTCTGAACTTCTTGTGTTCATCCCCCAAGCTCTTCCTATCTTGAGAAGGAGAAACTCAATTACTCCTACTACTTGTGATCTTTCCTTTGTGGAGGATTGAGGTGGTGAAGGCCCATTTGGAGGGACTTAGTTTCTTGGTTCTGATATGTGTTGTTACATAATTTTGTCACCTATGTACTTCTATTGATTTCATTAATAAAAATACTCTTTTCTCATCCAATTATATGTCGCAAATAGTTGGATTACTTTCCATGGGCATATTTGTTATACATGCAAATGGATTATGCTAGTTTATATGCTAACATTCTATATAATTTATATATGCTTGTTTATATTGTTTGTTGAGGACAAGTTGCAGGCATCAAGATTTCGGTTGTGAGCTCAGTTGTGGTCTTCTTCAAACATCCAAACGAGGTAGGATTTTATCCTTCTCTTGTTATCATTTCAATTTATCTATCATACCTGAGTTTAGAGTTTATTTTTGGGTTTTGTTCCATTTGTTGTGGTTTACCCCTTGCCATAGATATTTTCCTCGTAACAAAAAATCACAAAAAAAGGGATGCCATGTTTGATGTAGGCCTCTTGGCCTTATTTTCCCTTGATGTGGGAAAATCCCACTCAATCAGATTTCAACACCATAGGTGCAAAATAAAAATCTCCAACTATCTTATATTAATAAAAAACCAAACTTGTATTTCTATACATCAATAAATATGACTTCAACCAATATGAAGACAAGCTCTTAAAAATTAGAAAATGAACATAACAATAGAGATTTGACTTCAACCACTATGGAGACAAGCTCCTAGAAACTAAAAATTAAACACAATAATAGAGACGGTTGGAGAGATTCTCTCAACTACTCCATCATACTAGGAACTACTCCATGAGACTAGGAAATTAAGAGATCTCAACAATAATAGTAGAAATAGTATTCACATAATACTCACAAAATAACAAGAAATTTAACATAAAATAATGCCTATGTATTAAGATCTCTATCATTCCTCCCAACCAAAGAATCATTGGCCTCCAATTCTTTCAGAATATAGGGGAAACATTGTTGGTATAGTCAATGTTGAAGAAACAAGATGCAGATGTTGTCTAGTTTAAATAATAGTTGTTGAAGGATTGGTCAGGTTCTTGATGTCCCATCTTTCCTTCTAATATGTGTTGACAATATTGTTCATTCCAAACTGATTGGAATGAACCTAAAAGGAATCCTTTGGATATTGATGACAAAATAGGCGACAAACCAAAGAAAAGAGGGTACCATATCATAACTTCCAAACATGGAAAGAACAATGTAGCAAGTGAGATAATCTAAAGGTTGAATAATGTCTTCTATAGGAGGTGCCTCATGGAAAATATGGCCAAAGAGTGAGAAAATAAAATATTGATGGAGAAGATGAAGGGTCCTTTGTTGGAGAAACCAAATGTTGCAAAGTTGAATGTGGATAACACTTATCTCGATGAAAGTTAAAAAAAACGTTTTTGAATAGAAGCGTGTTGTGGTAGTTCTAATGTACTATGGATAATATATTTGGAGTTATCTTTATGCAGCAGGTAAGTATTGTTGAATGCATCATATTGAGCCTTCTTGACATATTGATAAGGTCATGCCAACAACGGGCCATAACAATCCATATTAGTCACATCACAAGTGACTTTATCACAAATTTAGGACAAAAAACAAACAAGACAATACACGTGTGTGTGATCTTGGAAACGTACCCATGATCCCTCCATACAAGTTAATAAGGATGAGGATGAGAGTCCACTGGAAAGTGCATCATATCAATTCTTGATTTGGGAATCAAGTTTTCCTGGG
>SNQJ01S0297363.1:0-10497 GCA_010110895.2 Picea sitchensis
GGTCTCTTTTTCTGCACATCCCCTCTCAGCAGTTCTGTAATATAAATTCATAATGTTATTTACATTTTCATCATGCTTTAGCATGGTAATTCCTGTATTAGGATTAATTACAAATTTGGGGGAAACAGGGTGTTACATATTATGAAAGGAAGGTTACAAGATTATGAGTCTGCGAGTCCGTCTAGATGGAAAAATGGTTAAGTGTTGATTCTTCTGGGACAAACTTATGAAAGGAAGGTTACAAGATTACGAGTCCGCGAGTTTGTGAGTCCGTGAGTCCACGGATGAAAAAGAAGCCAAGTGTCTGTGGTGGTTTCATGGATGGTACGAAGAAGAGATATGACTCATATTTGTGGTGAATCCATTAAGACAGATCAACGACGAAGATCTAATCAAGAAATGATCGGACAATTGTTGAGTGGTGCTACTATGTTGCACGTGTTAATGAATGTTCCTTCATTGTTTTGCCACCATAATTTCCAGCTCGAAGCTCATATTGGATCAAACGAATAGTCGTTGGAAAGGTATTGAGGGGTAGAAGAGATCTGTCAACCGAGAATTTTAATTTGGGCATTATATTTTATTTAAAAGCGATAAAAGTGAATTCTATAGCAGCAAAAGAGTGGAAATTGCAACTTGTACTTGTTGTAACTATTCGCTCAAAACTCAGATTGATTCATGAAGACATTCGTTGGAAAATTGTTTCGAAAATGAATGCATTTAAGGAATCCTACTTGGAAGTAGTGCAATAATATTCTTCATAATTTAAAACAAGGAATGACTTGTAATCTAATTGATAAATATTTTGCAATCTGCTTAATTCTAACAACAATTATTGCATGCACATTCCTGTAGAGTTAGAGATACAAAAAAACATACTTTAGTTCCTACATGAGAACTAGAGACATGGAAGATGATCAAGGGTTTTAAAACCATGAAGAAGAAATTTGAGGTCTGCATACCAACATGGGTAATGCTGAGACCGAGTCTAATGGGAGAAGAGACAAGCAGGGGACTGTAACTATGAGAAGTCTGCAAAAAGAAGTTCAGATCTATAGGGCCGATAATGAGAGGATCATGAAGGATAAAGAAGAGATACTTCAAATCCTAAATATGCTACAGAAGAAAGTTAACAAGGACTCTGGCACCAAACAAGCAACTAGTGGTAGACAAGTATTAACATCAATATCCCATAGCAAAAGAGATGATCATGGGAATGATAGGAAGTCAAGAAGCATGGGTAGACACCATAATCTCCGAGGAATTCCACTAGAAGATCTCATGCAAGTTTAGGTCCAAGGAGTAGCCCAAGTGTGTCTCCTATTTGGAGGGAAAGGAGAAGACCTGAAGTAGACATCTTGCAGGGTGAACACATGAATATTAAGCCACCAACTCTCAATGGTGAGCACAAGAAAGGAGAAGATGTTTGGGCGTCGTTGTTGGAAATGAAGAAATATTTCCATCTCCATAATTACCCATCCCGGGTAGAAGCTAGAATTTCCACCTACCACTTGCAAGGGAAGGAAACCATGTGGTGGGATCAACTTAAAGAGGCTAATAACCTTAATGAGAAAAAAAATCTCATGGAGGCAGTTCAAGGGATTTTTCCAAGAGAAATATTTGTCCGAACATTACTATGAAAGAAAGATGAAAGTGTTCTTTGAACTCAAGGTTGGAACCATGACAACGGAGGAATATTAGAATCGGTTCTTTGAATTGTTGATGTATGTTGACTTCATCAAGGATTATAAATTCAAAATCCAAAGGTTTCTAACTGGGTTACCCTCTTTCTACAGTGATAAGATTCAATATGGTAACCCCAAAACCTTTGAGTAAACCATAAGGAGAGCAAGGCATCCGTATGAGCAGAGCAAAGGATGACCAGTTTTACAAAAAGCTTGTAATAACAAGATGAAGGATAAGAAGGATCAAAGGCAAAAGGGTTTTAAGCCACCCTTTCTCAAGAAAAATTTCCAAGCGAATCAACATGGTCAAGTCGCACAAAATGAACACAAGACTGCAGATTCATTTGGAAAAAGGCCAAGGAAACAACTGGTTCAATGTTGGGGATGTGATGAAAATCATCTATGTAGGGATTTCCCTCACAAAGTAGAAAAAATGAGGATTGTCCACAACATTAAGGATCCCGAAACAATGGAAGACAATGACATAAGCATGTCAAGGATGTATGCAACCTTGGATAACAAGCAAGTTGAATATCAATCTCCCATGATTGAAGTGGAAGGTAAGGTCAATAATGAGCCCATGGCAATTTTAATTGATTCTGTAGTTAGCCATAGTTACATAAATGCTAACATTGTTGAAATATTTCACTTGCAAATAAGTAAGCACAAGAAATCTTGGTTAGTTCAGCTAGCCATGACAGCTAAGAGGAAAATCAACGAGTTGGTAAAATATTTCATGGGACTTAGCACAAAGGTAGATGCAAACATCATACTGTTGGGTTCATACGATTGTCTATTTTGCATGGATTGGTTGTAGAACATCATGTTTTCCTAGACTGTTACAACAAGACAATCACATGTCTTGATGAGGAAGGGAAGCAAGGAAAGATTCAAGGCATTCCAAGAGATGTAGTTGTTAGAGAGATTTTAACTATGCAGTTGAAGAAGAGCTCCAAGAAAGAATTTCAGATGTTTGCAACCCATATGGAGGAGGAAACCAAAGACAAAGTGGCAAGAATTGAAGACCATCCAATTTTGAGGGATTTTGAAGATGTTTTTAGAGAAATTTTGGGACTACCACCAAAAAGAGACATTGATTTATCTATTGATTTGGTGCCAGGAGCTGCCCCAGTGTCTAAGACACCTTACATAATGGGCACACTAGAACTAAAAGAGTTGCAGATGCAGATTGAAGAGCTTATGAAGAAGGGGTATATACGCCCAAGTGTATCACCTTGGGGAGCCCCGATTCTTTTTGTGAAGAATAAGGATGTAACCTTAAGGCTGTGTATTGATTTAAGGCAGGTTAATAAGGTTACCATAAAGAATACGCATCCTTTGCCAATAATTGATTATTTGTTTGACTAGCTGAAAGGTGAAAGAATCTTTTAGAAGATTGACATAAGATCAGACTAGTATCAAGTAAGAATAAAGGAAGAAAACATCACTAAGAAAACATTCAGAACACGATATGAGAATTATGAATTCATGGTAGTGCCATTTGAGTTATCAAATGCCCCAATAGATTTTATGTGCCTAATGAATGGAGTGTTCAGGGAGTACCTGGACAAGTTTGTGATTGTGTTCTTAGATGATATCCTCGTCTATTTTAAATCAGAAGAGGAACATGAGCAACATTTAAGAATGGTGTTGCAAGTTTTAAGAGAGCATAAAATGCATGCTAAGCTAAGTAAGTGCATCTTTTTCCAAAAGAAGATTCACTACTTGGGGCATATCATTTCAGCAATAGGTATAGAAGTTAACCCCGAGAAGATAGAGGCCATCAGAGGATGGGAAACACTAAATAATGTGACAAAGGTCATATCATTCATGGGTCTTGCCAGTTATTACCGAAGATTCATAAAAGGGTTCTCAAGAATTGCAAGTCCAATCACTTCTTTGCAAAAGAAGGGGGTGAAATTTGAATGGACTTCCAAGTGTGAAGACAACTTTCAACAATTCAAGGAAATATTGACAAGTGCACCAATATTGAACATTGCAGATCCAAATGAAGTTTTTTTTGTGTGCACTAATGCATGGAAGGAAGGACTCGGTGGAGTTCTCAGTCAAAGGGACCATGTGGTATGCTATGTGTCTAGAAAATTTAAAGAGCATGAGAGGAATTATGCTACACATGACTTGGAGTTAGAAACGATTGTACATGCATTGAAAATGTGGAGGTATTACCTTATGGGTGAGAAATTTGAGCTAAGAACAAACCACTGTAGTGTGAGACATTTGTTTGGACAACCAACACTAAATGCTAGACAAACTAGATGGCTGAAATTTGTGAGTGAATATGACTTTGAAATTAAGCATATAAAAGGCAAAGAAAATCAAGTGGTTGGTGCACTCAGTAGGAGATCTCAAGAAGCGCATGTGGAAACCATCAACATGGACAAGACAAATTTGAAAGATAAAATTATTGCAGCTAGGGATGAAGATCAAGAATATGTGAAAATAGAAGAAACATGACAACAAGGTAATTTTCAACGAAAATTTAATTTTTATGAGCTGAAAGAAGATGGAATTCTCATGTATAAGGGAAAAAATATATGTGCCGAATTCTAATGAGTTGAAAAATGCAGTTCTAAAGGAAATGAACAATGTGCCAAATGCCGGGTGCCCAGGATATCATAAGACAATTGCAGCTGTGAGAAGCCAATACTTTTGGTCGGGAATGAAGAAAGAAGTGGCTAATTACATAGTTAGATGTCTAGAATTCCAAAAGGTGAAGATCAGGCATAGACACCAAACAAGTTTGCTACAACCATTGCCCATTCTAGAATGGAAGTGGGAAGTAGTTACAGTTGATTTTATTACTAAGCTGCCTAGAACAATGAAGCAACATGATTCCATCATGGTGGTGGTGGATAAATTGACTAAAGAAACACAGTTTATTCCAGTAAATACTACACATAAGGCAACAAATATTGCAAAGATTTTCATATAGGAAGTTTCCAGGTTACATGGAGTTCCTAAAACAATAGTTTTAGATAGAGATCCAAAATTTACTTCAAATTTTTGGAAAGGTTTGTTCAAAGGCTTTGGAAAAAATCTAAATCTTAGTACAACGTATCATCCAGAGGCAGATGGGAAAACATAAAGGACTAATATGATACTTGAGGATATGCTTAGAATGTATGTGATGGATCAACCATCAAAGTGGGAAGATTATATTCATTTAGTTGAATTTGCCTACAATAATTGGTATCAAGCCTCATTGAAGATGAGTCCGTTTGAAGCATTGTATGAAAAAAAATGTAACACTCTCATTAGTTGGGATAATCCAACAGGCAGAGCAATTGTTGGGCCAGAATTGTTAAAAGAAATGGAAGACTAGATGGAAAAGATAAAGAAGAACTTAAAGGCTGCCCAGGATAGGCAGAAAAGTTATGCAGACAAGAACAAAGTTTTCAAAGATTCTAAAGTAGGCGAACATGCGTTTTTGAAAGTGAAGGCAAAGAGAAGTTCATTAAGATTAGGAAGCTTCCTGAAGTTGGTAGCGAGATATTGAGGGCCTTTTGAAATATTAGAAAAGATAGGGCCAATTACATACATGTTAGCTTTGCCTTTATCCATGAGAGTGCATAATGTATTTCATGTGTCATTGTTAAAGAAATGTGTGCCTGATCCTAACCACATAATTGATTGGAATGTGATCCAGGTGGAGCACAAAGTAAATTTTCGGGTGGAACTAGTACGTATCCTGGATCGAAAAGTCAAAGTGCTCAAGAAAAAATCCATAGGGATGGTAAAGTTTCAATGGACCTACTACGGTCTCGAAGATGCTACATGGGAGCATGAAGAAAACATGCAGGAAGAGTACCTGAATTTTTTTGACAATTTTGAAGAAGGCAAAATGCAAGACTCCATTATGGAAAGCTAGAGTTCTGGAACCACATCTTAGAGTCCTAGCCAACTGCGTTTGGGACCTTGATAAATGAATGGATCATTCCTTGGGTTATCCTTGATAAATGGATGATACATCCCTTAGGTCAACCCTAATAATTGAATGGTGCATTCCTTGGGTCGACAAGTTGAGAGGAACAAGAGATTGATGGTTGGAACTGTTAAACTGCAGAAATTTTATTTATAAGTATCGTGATGTAAATTTGCATATAACATACCCATTATAATCCCTAGTTTAAGTAATGCTTATGTGGATATAATATGTGGCTACGACCAAGCGATGTAATATGTGAATTATATTTCAATGTCTTAATAATAAAAATGTGATGTCAGTTGTTAAAGGGGACATGTAAAAGAGATGGGGGATGAATTAATCCACAAAAGAAGGAAGTTTCTAGGATAATGGCCAAGAGGGGGTCAAAGGGGGAAATGCCCATGTATATTAATTTAACCCATTTTTCTTAAACTTGCGTATTGTATACGAACCTTCCCATTTATGATTAAGTGTTCGCAAAGCCAATCATTGAATACATGTAAGAGAGTGGGTGTGAGTGGTCACATCCCAAAGTTATTAGGCACATGGGGGTTGAATAAAATCAGCTTGGGGAAGAGTGTGAGTCAAGAAAGGCAAGACAAAGAGAGGAAATTTATATGGGTTGGGGGACAGTAGTGTCGTGCTACTTATATGATTAGTATAATGCACTCATTAATTATCAATCCGGGATTCGTAATCAACAGAGTTACAAGACACCAGTAAGAAAGGTAATTCTAATGTCATGAGCATATAAATTGATTATGCATGCTGGAAACAAAGCAAGCTAACAAACTGAAACACACTTTGGTTGTCTTTCACAGAGAGGTTATCTACTCCATTATGGCACATGCAAGTATGAGATAGAGTTCTTTTGACAGATCAACTCTGCTATCTAACCCCAAAGTTAACTATGCAATCACACTTCTGAAAGGGAAATCACACANACAGAGAGAGCATATGCAAAACAAAGTAAGTAAAGATCTCTAAACAATCATATAATCGAAACTCTAAACTGAACTATACTGCTATCATCTGAAAGGATCAAAGCTTCAGCTAGTCTAACATCTATACTATTGAAACCAACTACTAACACTAATCTATAAGGATGCTGACCTTTGTTGGGCGGTGGGCCCTTGCGGCTTCAACAGGTCAGCGACTAGATTCTACAGTAAACTTGCTTTCAATCCACACATTACTCTTACTCAAACTTCAAAACATAGAATCAAACTATGCTAACAACTCAACTCACATTCATTCATAAACGATCAAGACATGGAGATAAATGACGTTCTTCTATTAAAATTCAACTCAGAATACGGTCTACAATACATAACGCTACTTCATATGTTGTTTTATGCTAATTCTCTACTACTTCCACCATCCTTGCCATGACTATTTAGACAGTCTTAGTCGTGAAACACAAGGAGGTGAAATATTTAGCAGATCAGTCAATTGCCAAATTTACATATTTGGTTACATATTTTAAGCTTCATCCTCATGACACAAAGTGTATGAGGATGAAGCAAAAACAAACTAGCTTAACATAGCCTTGCTATAGCTTTGATGATTCAACAAACATCCAAAAATTATCTTAGTCACGATCTAGAGCTAAACTTGGTATATTTTGCTTCCTGTATTGGTACCGGATCGTGACAGGTGAGATTCAGTAAATGGTACTGGATCCGAATAGTACGCAAGTGTTCGGTACCGGATCGTGACAGGTGAGATTCGGTAAATGGTACTGGATCCGAATAGTATGCAAGTGGTTGGTATCAGACTAGAACAGTCTGTGGCCGTTGGTACCAGATCACAACAATCAATAATTCGATACCAGATCTAAATGGAAGGTGTGCTTGGTACCGGATTCAAATAGTGACAATCTGGCGCATAAGTACTGGATGGATGAGATGACACAGAAATGTTGGACTCACCTAGAGTTCAAAGGTTACACGTGGCAATTTAAAACATTAGTACATGAAACATTCAGTTTCCTAGCTCAATAAACCACAAAATGCATGAATTCAATTATACTTTACCTTACGACCTCATCAATGGCTAATGGTAGTGTTCTTTGTCATTTATCCAAGCTTAGGTAGGCCAAAAAGGTAAAAATGAGGAGTGTGATAGGGTAGTGGGATGTCAATTTAGAGGCTCAACATTCCCCCATGCCAAAATCATTGCATGTCCTCATGCAACTGAAATGAACTTAAAATTTTTCAAAATTTGAGACTCCATTCTTTTTACTCCTGTGGATCAATGATGTTGATGGCCGAGGCTTCTTCTTTCAGCTCCCTTTTTATGACCCTAACATATTGTGATAGTCTTAGTACCTTCTTAAGCTTATTAGAAGTCTCTTCATGGTCATCTTGAAGTTGTTGGTTGGTTGCCTTCAGTTGTTCATTTTCCTTTTTGATATACCTATCTAGTAGTTGGTATTCCTTCACTTCTTGTTTGAGTTCCTGGTTTTGCTTTTGCAGCTCCCCAATTTTTTTCTTCATTTGTTCTTTTGTTAAGGTCCTTGTTGGCCCCATTGTTTATGGCTGGGTGTATTCTCTTTCCTCCACTTCCTCCCTCATCCCACATAAAGTAATAGTAATTTGTTCCTCAGTCAAGCTAGGGATGTCATCCTGGACTGATAGGTCTTCAGAAGGGGAGGTAAGATCTATTGTATGAGGACTGACAACTACTTTTCCTTTCTTTGCCATGCTCCTTGTGGTTCTTTTACAAGGGGTAATGGATCAGAGGTGCTCACAAGCTTCCTTTTCTTCTTTTCTGTTTGTGGAATGGTTATAGGGAATTGTTCTATAGACCGTTCATCTTTATTTTCTGAGCTATTCTTCTTTTTCCTCACATTTTTTTGTCTTATGACCCTTCTCCTCAAGTGATACTGTTGAGGTCTCCTCCACTAATTTGGATTTACCTTTTAATTCTTGACTTTTAAAAATCTTATCGACTGTGGAAGAGGGCCCTACTTGTTTACTGGCTTTATCTTTTTGGCTCACTGTTCTGGAGGAGGATGGAGTTACCTTATCTTTCTTGCTCTTTTTCTCTTGAGGTTCCTTATCTTTCTCTGGAGCAGGCTGGGCTCCCTCTACAGGTTTGTTTTCCGTGGGAAGGTGTTGAGTGATGAGGATTTTCCAGCTAATCCCTTACTTCCTGATTTCATGTATAACTAACATCTTAATAAAACCTTAATGGTAAATGCTGGTCTTCTGAGTTTTGGATAGGGATTTGACACTTCTTACCATCTTGTTCAAACTCATCCATAAAAAATATGGAAAATCAATTTCAGGACCTCCTTCAAAGTGTAGCAGAAGCCTAAGATGATATATGAAGGTTACAACATACCTGCCCTCACAAGTGAGGAATCGTTGAAGACTAGCAAGCATTGGATGATACTCTTCCTTGATATAGTTCCTAGGAATCCCCTTTTTCCAATCAGGGTGCTGATGGTCTTCCTTCAGAAATCGTTGGCACATTTCCTTATTGATTCCTACTCTTTGAAATACTTGGATCCTCTGTTAGGTAATCTTGTGGCTTTCCTTAAGGTTTCTTCATTGACTGTTAGCTGCAGATTGCCTATATGCACAATCTTTCCATCGTAACCTTGAATAAATGCTTGAGATACCTTCTCATGTCAGCCTGTGAATTTCTCCAAAAATGGCATCCATCCCGATCTAGCATACTTATCTTTACATAGATGGAACTCCTCTGTCTACATAGATGGAAGACCGGTTCGTGTCTACTCACGACCATCTTTATGAAATGTGCGTGAGAATCAGGTTGTGGCGCAAGGATTTGGTCAGCTATGAGGGTAAGGGTTTGGTACTGGATATCGCAGAGAGGAGTAGGCTTGGAACTGGAGAAAGGTTGGTAACGACAAAAATATGGTGATGGCGTCGATAATTCGGACGGTGAGTTCAAGTAAGATGTCGCAAAGGAAAATTAAGACAAGATGAGGCTCATCTGGATGGCTTCACCACCGAGATAAGCCATTTCATTTCTGCCCATTAGTGCAATGATGGGAACATTGGGTGTCGAAGCATCATTGTTGTTTGAGATAGGTGATTGGACTTCCGAGCGGTGAATTTGATGTGGAATCGTGACTGATGACAAGAGATACATTCGCGATTTCTTAAGGATGAAGCACGTTCGTGGCTCATCATTACTAAACATGCTCCATATTCACACTTTTGATGTGATTTTTCCTTCAATCATTTTCAGGCGCTTATGTGATGAGAGGATTGATTAAGGTTAAGCATATGGGTATGAAGGAAGTGAAAGTTAGGTGCATGGTTTTAACACTAAGGTCATAAGATCTAGTATACCTTTTCATACCTATTGTAGTTTTATAAGCAAAGGAAAATAAATAATACCATGTTACCTTTGCTTTTACCATTGTATAATCAATACCCATACCATATGCGATTGCCTTTGTATTTGAAGCTTGCAGATTGTCAGAGTTCATATTTTTAGGCTGGAGTTTTCTGGAAGCTTGGTACTGGAATTTCCTGTACTTCATGAAACTTCTTTATTCTGTGCTTGTCTTCTTTTGTGTCTAGTTCTGTAAGGTTGTAGGGTGAACGTGTTGGTTTCTGAAGATGAGATGTGAGTCTGAAAAGGAGTTCTGAAAAGAGCTCTTTGACCCTCCCCCATGCCAAGGATGTTTCATATCCTTATGCAAGAAGATTTAACACCCTGTATCATAATGGAAGAAAAATGATGAGAGAAAAGAAACCAAATCAAATTCCAAAAGTACATTTATCACCTAGCATATGATCACATGCCTAAATTTTTTGAAATTTCCTTTCTTTTGATGACTTATTGACAAGGGTAGCATTCAACAGTGAAAATAGGGAGGTTTTT
>SNQJ01S0297365.1:0-10497 GCA_010110895.2 Picea sitchensis
GATCAGAGGCCTACGTTAAATAACAGTGAACCGGAATAATTTGCCAGGAGTATTTGATAAAACAATATTTAATTAATCTCGCCAGCACGTTCTGTGCTTCGTAAACAGCTGTAGCTTACAGCCAAACTCTGTTAGTCAGGAACGCTAATACTGTCATATAAATCTATAAATACAAAGCCTCTAGTACTTGTTTCCCAGGATTTTTCCCAAGCATCATCTTCCTGCCTCCATCCCAGGTGAGAATTTCAATAGCAATAGGCCAAGCGGTTGAATGCCGTTATTCACTAGAAATTTTCTCTTGATTAGAATTTTTAGGCTTTAATCTGCTTATGGAGCGAATTAACGATCTGAATGGTTCCATGCTGACATGTTTTGATCTTTGTTTAGTGTTGTGAAATGGCGAATATTGAGTGCTGTAAGTCTGCCCTCTTTGCCCTTATGATTTGTGCCCTAGCTGGCGCTGTAGTAAGCGGTGACCTTCAAGTGGGCTTCTACAGTGCTACCTGTCCATCAATTTGCCAGGAGTATTTGATAAAACAATATTTAATTAATCTCGCCAGCACGTTCTGTGCTTCGTAAACAGCTGTAGCTTACAGCCAAACTCTGTTAGTCAGGAACGCTAATACTGTCATATAAATCTATAAATACAAAGCCTCTAGTACTTGTTTCCCAGGATTTTCCCCAAGCATCAACTTCCTGCCTCCATCCCAGGTGAGAATTTCAATAGCAATAGGCCAAGCGGTTGAATGCCGTTATTCACTAGAAATTTTCTCTTGATTAGAATTTTTAGGCTTTAATCTGCTTATGGAGCGAATTAACGATCTGAATGGTTCCATGCTGACATGTTTTGATCTTTGTTTAGTGTTGTGAAATGGCGAATATTGAGTGCTGTAAGTCTACCCTCTTTGCCCTGATGCTTTGTGCCCTAGCTAGCGCTCTAGTAAGCGATGACCTTCAAGTGGGCTTCTACAGTGCTACCTGTCCATCTGCGGAATCCATTGTGTTTGAGGTTGATGAAGGTGCATTCCTGAGCTTTCCTGGAACTGCTGCCAGGCTCATACGGCTGCATTTTCACGATTGTTTCGTCAGGGTATGTCCACCCAAATCCATGAATCAAATATCATTTTCAGATTGTTGTTCCATTTTTCCTTTTGGACATTTCAGCACTTATCAAAATTTTTTTACAGTATAAATGCTGGACAGTAGTTCACGTGTTTCCAGAACTTATAAGAATAACAATCCCTGTATATGTCTTAACCGGGAGAACCTCCTGCACATTCAGGGATGCGACGGTTCCGTTCTCCTCGACTCCAATTCCAAACTGGGCATCGTGGCGGAGAAAGACTCGCCTATTAACAATCCGAGTCTTGCAGGATTCGATGTGATTGACAAAGCGAAAGCGAGGCTGGAGGCCATGTGCCCAAAAACGGTTTCCTGTGCAGACATCCTGGCATTTGCAGCTAGAGATAGCGCAAAACTTGTATTCTTCTTTTACAACATCCTCTAAATCTAAATATATAGAATAACAGCAATGTTGAATGAATTCTAGTAATTGATCCAATAACATGTGTAAATGATCGCAGGCTTCTCCACCTGGAGCAACTCTCAGTTTGAAAGCTTATACTGTTCCGGCTGGACGAAAGGATGGAAAAATTTTCACTAGCTTCAGATGTTTCGGCAAATCTACCTGCCCCGACTTTCAATGTAGAGCAGCTCATAAAGAGTTTTTCAGCCAAAGGTCTATCCCAAGAAGACATGGTTATACTCTCCGGTATTCAACATTGTCCTCATGCAAAACTGCATTTATATATTAATGTTTACAGATCATGACTAAAAGAAGTAGAACTCGATCGAATAATAAACTTGGGTTGATGCAGGAGCACACACAGTGGGAGTGTCGCACTGTTCTTCATTCGCGAGCAGGCTCTACAACTTCAGCAGCACTGTCCAGACGGACCCGTCTCTTGATCCTAATTATGCTAATCTAGTGCTCAAGACGCAGTGTCCCAAAGGCAGCTCCAGCAACAGCCAGACGACCGTGCCCATGGAAAGTAAAACACCTCTCATCCTCGACAATCTCTACTACGAGGAAGTTAAAGCCCACCGCGGTCTGTTTACGTCTGATGCAACTCTGCTTACAGATTCAAACACACTGACTATGGTGAATCAAAACTCGGGCGCGAACTTGAACGCCTGGCAGCAAAAGTTTGCTGCTGCGATGGTAAAGATGGGAAAGATTGGCGTATTGACGGGCAGTCAGGGAGAAATCCATGTCAATTGTAGGCATACCAACAACTAATTAAGATTGAGATCTAAATTGAAATTTCGTTTCCCGTAACTGCAGAACCACCTAGATTACAATTAGAATGGAATAAGGAATGTAATTGTAGCAGGTACTCCACGAATGGTTAAAGAGTACGCATGTACTCAATGCATCCACGGCTTCAATTTCTTCGGTTGTGCTGTACTTTCGTTGACATGAAATAATTGCAGTTTTTTTTCGTTTGGGAGATGAAGGCTAGCTCCGAGTCTGAACGCTTGTAATCTATAAAAATTTAAAATACTAAACACTGCCACCTGAGACAGTATGATAAAGCTTATGACAATATAAATGCAGCATGTTTTAACTCACAGGTGCAAATGTCATGGCAACCGTGAAGCATCACAAAAAACTAGGAAGCATTAGGGCGCATGATTGAATCACGATCATATCAGTAAAGATGGAATTAAAATAATTGATGTTGAAATATATATATATATATATATATATATATATATAATATATGATGAATAGGTATTTCAACATCAATTATTTTAATTTGGAATTATTTAAAAAAATACCATATTTTTAAAACAATAACTATTTTTTTCCAAAAATTAAACCGGTGCTAAAAGCATATTTCGAAATCATTTATAAGAAAAAAAACTTTACATATATAATTCCATGCTTCAAGTAAATAGGAGAAAAATAGAAATTTAGTTGTGTTTTGGAAAATTAATTGGCAACATTTTAAATTTAAAAAATAATAATTGCATTTCTTTTAACATCAAACATTAATTTTAATTTATGTAAAATCATACATTACATAAATTCTAGGATTTGAAATTTGAGTTACTACTTATAAAGATTGTATTTTTATCAAATCATTAATTTCCTTTTATTTTTACATTCTCATTAAGATATTTGAAAACTACAGATCTAAATTTTTATTTTAATTTATTAAGATATTTGAAAATTACAATTTTAAAATAAAAATAAAAAATATATTTAATTTAAATGAACATTAATACATAATTATTTAATTTTTATTATTATTGTAATCATTAAATCCCACTAAAATATTAACTATTTACAACATTTCTATAAACTATTAAAATGTTACAACATAACAAGAAAATAAAAAATAAATTTTTATCATCTTATATAATTTATATTCTAATTACAATAAACTATTATTAACAAGCTACAACATGAATTGACAATTACAACGAGTATATAGACATTTATATTCTAGCTACAATAAACTATTATTAACAAGCTACAACTTAAATTAACAATTACTATGAATATGTAGACAGCATATTTAAAATAACAATAATTCGACGACTATTCACTACAACATGAATTAACAATTACCACGAGTATGTAGACAACATATTTGAAATAACAATAATTAGATGACTATTCATGTGGTTATTGGATATTAAAGGTGTTTTTGTTGGACTTTAACAACTAGTGGGAGGTGGAGTATGTAGACAACATATTTGAAATAACAAACTTTAACAACTAGTGGGAAGGTGGGAGTATGTAGACAAATATATTTGAAATAAATACCAACATGACTATTCATGTGGTTATTGGATATTAAAGGTGTTTTGTTGGATTTTAACAACTAGTGGGAGGTGGATAGACAACTCTCCACCAAATTAGACTCTTCAACTAAAAAGGATAAGGTCCTTCAATCCTACTTCCACCAATATTATACCTATTTCCCTTTCCTCTCTTTCTATTTCCTCTTAATAAAATGCTATGGCATCTCTCCCCCTTCAATTATTCAATAGCTATATGAATTTAGTACTCGAACTCTCAAACATTGCCACATAGCGCACATACATGTAAAGTTCAATATCATCCATGCTACTCACTATATTTATGCCAAAGGTGTATACTTATTGGAGATGGGGCACAATTAATCACCTTTTAATCTAAAATCTTAATCGGATGGTTAACAATTGAAGATACTGACATATTTTTTTGCCCTCCTCCCAAATCAATGAATGTGGATTTACCTTCATAACTTTCTTTGTATTTTTTGAATGCATCACAATCTATTTACTTTTTAACATTTTACCTAATCATATTAAGAAATTATTGTACCACCATATGATTGCCACAACTGTCCGTGAGTTTCATATTAGATTGCCCAACCGTCTTATTTCGACATTCACCAACCACTTTGTATATCTAACAATTAAAAACCATTCGACACATAGAAATAATTCTTCCTACAACCAACTAGAACAAAGACCTAAGAACACCACAATTTGCTCACCCTTTCATTTGATTTTAATTTAAAAATATAATTTATTTATTTATTTTTCCTCCCACCTTAAGTGATCTCATGTCCTTAACTCTCATGCATGCCTAATTAAGTTTAATCACCTTTGATAATCAATATAACTTTGCATTATGTTAATCTATGTTTATTTACATTATTTCCTTTATATAGAAATTTAATATCCTATTAAAAATATAAGTTATTACACTAATGTTTTTATTTAATAATCCGTTTTTTCAACAACCACACAGTCTCCCAACCCATATTCAATTTTATCCATGCAATCAAACACGTGTATTATAATAATCTAGACGATATCATACATATTTATTTGTTCTTATAATAGCATGCATGTTAGGACACACTAGTGTAGCTATCACAATTATGTTATTAGATGTACTAATAATGAGTAATCGATCAACTTAGTTTACATGTTTTTTTTTATCACAATTATGGTATTAGATGTACTAATAAAGATGTACTAATAATGAGTAATCGATCAATCCTAGTTTACATGTTTTTTATCACAATTATGGTATTAGATGTACTAATAATGAGCAATCGATCAATCCTAGTTTACATGGGTTTTTTTTTCGCAGTTATATTTTTGTAGCAACAAATATTATAAAAAACATACAAGGTCAATAATCAAATAAGAATTTTAACAAATAATTTGATACATTCTACCAATCGATCTCCATCAAATCTTTCATCATTTGTATCCTTCAATCATCCCCTTCATAATGCTTATGCTCAAATGACATCATTTACAACTCCAAATTATCTTGTCCCTCCCCACCTAGTAATAAAATAACTATAAAAGATATCATCATTTGGAGGCCAGTTATTCCCCTCCTAATACTTGAATAATATTTTTCACCATGATATGAGTCCTTTTGTTGAGTTATTGATATGTCACATCTCATTGGATGGTGTTACAACTCATCACATGGGTGATTCCAATAGACATTGAAAGTTGCAACACTACCTTGAGACTCTACTTGAATTTTGACATCTTAAAAGGATATGTGGCCCTCGATATATGAAAGGATTTTAGACCCCTCAATAATACAAATAGGTCTAAGGTAGTTGGTATAAGTTTGGTGAAATCATTAAATGTACTTACACATAATTATAAGTCAAGATGAAATTCTCTCATGGGTATGGGATCCCACAAGGTACACATTATCAAGTCTATCTCTCCAACCTAAACTATATCAAATCACTCGTGATTTTAGCACATCGTATAAAAACAAACTTGTGTTAATATGCAATGAATAATTTCCATAAAATATCGTGATCCATTATCTAATATCCGTAGAAAAATTATTAAACATTACACATCATATTCAAGATGTTATCCAGTATTACATATTTCATTCATTCAACGTTCCATATTCCATTTCACATAACAACATCTACTCATCAATATATATATAATCACACAATTATTCAACATTTAAGTAATGTGCAACTACATTGCAGTTTTAGATAATCAATTGTGTGCATGGCATAATTTATAGGACATAAATTAGTCACAATACCATTAAATGCATTAAAATTGCATATAGATTTATATTTATAATTAAAAAAAACTAAAAAATCATAGTCATAGTCACATATCACCTAGTGTTTCAACCTATAATAAGATGGAAGATACATATCGAGATCAATTTACACAAATGTACTAATCTAAGGGAAAATAATGGGCATTACATATTCTCCTTCTTTAGAGCACTTTGTCCCAAGGTGGTATCTAAGTAGAAAGATACATGTAATCCAAACACATGATATTTAAGTCTTGCCAAGTGACATATTTTGTGATATACATGTCCCATTGGATATTAACCTTTTCCTGCAATTAATAAACCCTCTTGTCCAATATGGAAAATGGTTCTACCTAGAAGGTTCCCTCCTTGAAAACTTGTAAATTCTCATAGGAATATATTTTTTAAGTAATGAAACATGAAACATGTCATTCATATTTTCCAAATGGGTAAATGGGTTGGTAACTTGAGATGATAAGAAATAATTCCTACTCTCTTCATGATTTTAAATGGTCAAGTGAATGATAATGACAACTTTGTTCATTTTCCAAACCTAAAGAAACTTTTTTATTGTCTAACCTTGATGGAAACACCAATATTTTCCCTATAGCTTCTTTCAATTCTCTTAGCATCATCATAACTCTTTGGATGGACCTTGGATAGATCTTTAAGTCTTATCCTGAATTAGGCCATCTATTCTTCAATGTCCTCCAACACTTTAGCTCCCAACATTGCACGATCCTCTAATTGGTCCCAACTCAGATGGGTTATGCAAGGTATCCATATTCATATGAAGACATGTAGATGGAGCTATAATAATTGTTATTATATGAAAATTTGACCAAGAAAATATACTTCTCCCATTGATTATGTTGATTCGTTACATACATCCTTAGCTTGTCTTCCATGACTTGGTTAACCCTCTAAGTTTGACCATCAATTTGAGGATGATAGGTGGTACCAAAATTTAGTTGAGTCCATAAGGAGAGTTGGAGGGAATTCCAAAACTAAGAAGTGAATCAAGAATATTGATCTAAGATGAGTTTCTAGGGTATTCCATGCAACCATACAATTTCTTGAAGAAATAACTAAGTGATAGATGCAAAATCAAAGGTGTTCTTAGTAGGAATGAAGTGAGAATTCTTGATTTAAAAATCAATGACACCATATCATAATCATGTCTTTATGGGGTCATCAAGAATCCTGTGATAAATATAAAGAAACAAATTCCCATTTTCTTTTAAGAATGTCATGACGTTGTAGCTAACTAGATGGATGATGGTGTTCTACTTTAACCTGTTGGAAAATCACAATTAGTAACAAAGTGAATCACATATTTCTTCATAACCAACCAAAATTAAATTTGTTTCAAATTTGTGTGCATATTATTTACTCTTGGATGAGAAAAATAGGGTGCTTGATGAGCTTGGTAACACCAACCTTTGAAGGTACTTATTCTCTAGTATATATATCCTTCCAAATATCAAAAGAGTCCATGTTGTGTACCTTAGATATGCAAATTAAATTAGACATAAGACGTAGAATAATGAGTGAAAATGCATCCATGCTTTATTTATCAAAACACATAAATTCTAAAGAAACAAATTCCCATTTTCTTTCAAGAATGTCATGTGGTTGTAGCTAACTAGATGGATGATGGTGTTCTACTTTAACTTGTTGACAATCAAGGAATTGGGTAACAAAGTGAATCACATATTTCTTCATAACCGACCAAAATGAAATTTGTTTCAAATTTGTGTGCATCTTATTTACTCTTGGATGAGAAAAATAGGGTGCTTGATGAGCTTGGTAACACCAACCTTTGAAGGTACTTATTCTCTAGTATATATATCCTTCCCAAATATCAAAAGATTCCATGTTGTGTACCTTAGATATGAAAATTAAATTAGACATAAGAGATATAATAATGGGTGAAAATGCTTCAATGCTTTATTTATCAAAACACCCTTAAGGTAGGGAAAATCCTTATAAGGTTCCTTTTAAGGAAGGATCAACTCATCCAGCTTGCCCTTTATAAAACCTCCCAATGAGATAAGATTGATAATACAATAATATTCTCATAGATGATCAATAAGGAGTACTCCATCTTTATTTATGGACTACCAAATACTAACTACCTAGTATCTCTTAATGAAGAAACATACATTTATTAAATTCCTTTAAATATATAATGGGCTCATTTAATAATAAACAACATTATGGACTAGGTGCACATTACATTAAATGGCCACCATATTTACACTATTATTATCTCTAATGGGCGCATAGGCCCCTATTAAAACCCTAGAGAGGATCCCAACATTCCATCCCCTTTTGAGAAGGATTAACCTCAATGTTTGTACATATGATATGCATCCATAAGCCAAAGTCCCATGTATGGGTGTTGAAAACAAAAATGAAGTAGTCTTAGAAGGTCATCCATAATCCTAGGTCCCATGTATGCGTGTTAACCACAATACTGAATTAGTCCTAAGAGCTTGTCCATAACTTAGGGTCCCTTGTAAAAATACTAGTCTTGATGCTAAAGTGGTCTAGAAGTTCCACCATAAACCTAGGCCCCATGTCCAAATGCTCATATTGACTCCTAATTGATGACACTTAAGCTCAATAAATTATTGACTGTTATGCTCCAAATTCACACCATGGTAATTATTGGGATGGTTATTCAACACATGGTTTTCACTGGCTGGCTTCTAATTCCTCGTTATGAATTAGGCTTCTGTCAATTAACTAGGTTACCGATTAGGGGTTTTGTATATATATCAGGAATACAAGATTATAGGTGGTTCTTAAACAAGTTGTTGGTTTTCCCAATTTGCCTTTGAGGGTAAAATATCTATGTAATTTGTCTGTGTGCCATTGTGGGCATTTTATGTTTTATTACATAAGTTTGTAGTAATTAATTGTATAGTTAAAATCTACATTTTATATCATATCTTTTATTGGATTCAAGGGGACACCTTTGTATTCAAGGGTTTCGACGCAATCAGATAAACCTTACAGTGGGAAATTTTTGTTATCAATTTTTGAGGTGAAAAGAAATGACAAGTAGTTCTAAAATAAAGACTCCGGGTAAATTTCTATTGGGAAAGTTTTGTTGTGGAATATCAAGATGGAAGATCTATTACTATACAAAGATCAATAGATAGTTGTGGATCCAAGTATTTCACCTACATGAACACCGCACAATGGCAAAAGTTGGATAAGAAAGCGAAGAGCACAATCTGACTATGTCTCTCGTGATTTTGTATTACTGAATATATCTGGGTAAGATACATCCAATGCATTAAGGGATAAGTTAGGGGATTTGTATCGCCTGTTCCTCTCAGAAAACAAATTGTTCTTGCAGAATAATTTGTACAACCTAAGGATAAAATATGATACCGCGGACAAAGCATCCTAATGCCTTCAATAGAGTGGTAAGTCAACTATTATCTATTGATATCGATATTTCTTATGAAGATAAGTACATCAATTTATTGTGCTCTTTTACCGCACTGGGATGGTCTAGTTGTGTCCATAGGTAGTAATATAACTACTTTAAGGTTCGATGATGTGGTCGCATCCTCATGGTTCCGAGGAGATGAGGATAAAGAACATGGAAAGACATATTATAGATGCATTATTTGCAAGAGGACGATCTTAGGAAAGAAATAGATATAAATATAAATTTGATGGAGGATCTAAATCTCCTAGAAAGTTTGTAAAGGTATGCTGGATATGTAGAAAAGAAGGGCACTACAAGAAGAAATGGTGATCCAAAAGTATTGAGAGAGGGAAGGGATTTGAAGATATTCTTTCTACAAAAGAAAAAACCTTTATTGAAGAAGGAGGGGACGTGTACTTGGATTCTTCAAGAACACATTCATATCATGGGGCATTGTTGGTTGAATCAGATGCATCCATTCATATGAATCCCCAAAGGGAGTGGTTCTTTTAATGTGAAGGTATGATGAAGGTGATGTTTTCATAGGTGATGACTTGGCAGCCAAAATCATAATATGAGGAAAATCCAAGTCAAAGTTCCTTCATGGAAGGATTAGAACTGTAACACCCCAAGGCCGAGCCCCTGCAGAATTGTAATTGTGTTTATAGGCTGGTGAGCCAAGTGTTTATAATATGAAAGAGTTATATGTTTATTAGGCCGGAGATCCTAGATGCTTAAGGAAAGTGAGACTATTTTTGTATATATAAGTACTCATATCATTAATAAAATTACATCACTGTGTGTAGAACGATCACAGAGAAAGAGATATGGGGGACTAATCTCCACTAGGTAGGGTAAGGGAAGGGGCTAAGTGTCTAGGATTAGGGGATAAGCTAGAGGGCTTACCTCTAAAGGATTAATATTATATTAATTTTGCCTAAAG
>SNQJ01S0297366.1:0-10497 GCA_010110895.2 Picea sitchensis
AATTTCAATTTCCGCAAGATTAGTTTAAATTTTTGCAAGTGTGATCTACATGTGTTGGTTCTAGGGGTCTTAGTAGCTACTTGAATGGAGACTGTTCATGTTCTCCCTGACCAACTATTAGGAACGTTTTAACTTCCGCAACTGTGAAGAGTAATTTTTTTATGTTTTAGCAAGAGTGTTTTTTAATGTTTTTCATTTTGATTTGGGTGTTGTAAGAATCCTTTTTTTTAACATGATTTAACAATGAATGTCAGCTTGGAACTACTCACTTAGATCCTAGCAGATGTTGTGATTTCCTCTTCCCATGAAGAAGAGATCTTGACAAGGATTAAACATTCAAATACTCCTCTAGAAACAATTGAAGATCCAACATCTGAAGACTCTTATGCATCCGACGACGAACAATTGATTGAAAAGGAGACTGAGGAAGATGAAGAGGAGTTACAGCATGATCTGGGCGAGGAACAACACACCTATGAAATCTTGATCAAACAATGGTTTCAAGCGAGTACTAGGTTAGATACATTTAGTTTTTCTTTTTGTTTTCTTAATTCACAATTTCAACAACTAATTTCACACGTTCATACATATTTTCGACTGTCAATTGCGAAATTAAAAGAAAACATATTTTTATTACTGTTGTGTGCATGGCTACATTGGATGCTTGATTATACGTAACTAATTTCACATTTCTAATTAGCGTAGTGTAGGTAGGGTTTTATTTTCGAGTTTTTTTTATCTTTTCTAGAATAAGTATGCTCTCCTCCACACTTCGTGCGTTCGCGAGGATCACAAAATAGCATGATTGATTGACTGATTTCAGGAATATTTTTCATCTTCCATTTGCTGGTAAATTTTTAATAAGCTTGCGAAATAATTCTATTTTTATTTTTTTTATTTTGAAAACATAATAAAAATATAAATAAAATTTGCGCATCTGCACACATAAAGGTTGCAAGATTTTTTTTTTTTTTTTTAATAATAGAAGGAATGGATGAAACTCCAAGCTGAAACAATATCAATCCCTAGTTTAAGTAGCGGTCATGCCATCTCTTTCATAAACCCGCAACCCGCAACAGAAGTTAAATGGTAAACTTACAAATGTAATTTCCCCGCTAGCATTCATCCTTTCATGCCGAAACTTGCAAAAGCAATAGAAAATCAAATCAAGAATAAAACATTGGATCTTTATACTTATTGCCAAACTTAAATTCAATGTTGTTTCTGTTAGACGAAAAAAGATTGCCTAGCACATACAATTCTGGATTAGGGATGATAGCATTTTCTCCCATGGTTCTGTTGCATTTGGTTCAAGCCAGGACTCATCGACCAACCCCACGGATTTCTTAACCTATCAAATCGTTGTTACAGCATGTTGAAACAATGACATTTTATTTTTTTTGCTGTAACAGTGATTTGCAACAATAGAACAACATAATCATTTAAGTCTTCACATCTGCAAGTTTAAAGTGTATTGTCTGGCTCTAACCAAGAAAAATAATAATAATAATAATTGGGATTTATTGAATTGCGCTTCATGTCCTGCATGCTAAACCTGGAAATAATAGATCTGAAATCAAAATGTCTATATGCAGTACAATCAGTTTCTCTCTAATGACTTCTTTAGAACTATGAAAATGCTCTTTGCAATGTTTTGTTATTGCATATTGGAAATCTCATCATTCCCGGAAAGACGAAAGTCATTTTTTTGAGTTTGAATCTATTTTTTTTCTACAGTGGCATGAAAGCTTCTAAGTCGTGTGGCACTATTCGTTATGCGTGGCAGACATGATGCAAAATTTAAAAGTTTTCTTTAGAATTTGGTAGATTTTGCAGATCGGAAGTGCGTGCTCAAATTGGATACCAGATCAACGTGTAGAGTACGTGTGAGACAATTTCATCAAAGGCCTTGGGCAAAAGAAGCTAAAGATTCACGGATAGATGTTGTTGTTGATTTGTTTTGGGGGCAGGGAACCCAAGAAACCGAGGTGTCAGTGGTGAAGTTGCAGCCGTTGGAAGTTCAGTTAGGTTGTTACATCTTCAAGGGGATTGACCGAAGAATAGGAACCAAATCATGATTCAAATGCTATATTTTTGCAACAACGGTGGTTTTTAACTGCGTAAAGATCTTTGCGAGATATTTACGGTGGTTTTTAACTGCCGAAAATCTCTGCGATGGTTGGTATCCATAGATCAATATCACTAATATATCGACATTAACAATCAGTCCAGATCCTGAAGTGATCGGATGCACTCCTATTTCAACTCCTGTCGATGAAAATGAGGAGGCATTTGGACCTATTCTTGATGGAGATTCAGTGGTGACTGTTAATTTCCGAGCATATTGTATACCTATAGTTGCTAAAGAATTTGAATACGATAATTTTAGTGCATTTGATCGAGTCCGGTATCAAAAATTCGATATGCAAGAATGTTTCAATATGATGGAAAGTTAAAGCTTCCATATCATTATCTTGTTTCCCCACTAGATATTGTTGAACATCCGACAATGGGATATGGACATTTGCATACAGTGAAACTGTAACATTCGGTCATGATAGATTTTTCTGGAATGACAACCGGTCAGGATTTTATTTTATTTTTTTACACAAAACTGGAGACATATGTAGAAATTCCAAGTGATGTCATCATGACAGATGCCATATTGAGTGGCCGTTATGATTAGGTTTGTGTGAATCTTCCTAATGGTGACATGGTAGGGCATACTAGCGATATAGAGGCAATAGTTGTTGTGTGTAAAGTTGTTGATGAGATTGTAAAGATTATTTTTGATACAAAAGAACAAGTTGGCTCGTCGTTTTCTTTTGCCGCTTGGATGACTTGAATGAGTGACCTGACTGCACCGATTTAGAGCACCTGACAAGATGCCTCAATATGGAAGAATTTATGTCAACGTTCATTCACCTACCGTGGGTGTAGTGATTTGGGCAATCCGTTGCTCAATCGAACAGTTGATGGGTTTATCAAAATTGGAACAGTGGACGCTTCACGCGTGCTTGTTGAAGATACTTGGCTCGCATGGACGTGGATGTTCTCTTAGTTAGCATGATCTGGAGATTTGGAAATCCTCACGTTCTATGTGTTCACTGGTTGCAGGTTTCATCTGATCGGTAAGATCAATCTGGTAGGTGTATCCTTGATTGACATGAAAGCAATCCCATGTCGGCAATTCCTTTTATCCCTGCAAGCATGGACAATTAATCCCCTCGATTCTCTGCTATCGTTTGACATATTGGAGAATGAGCAGAGAAAATCATGTTGGGAGAAGGCGATTCGAAAAAAATGGGCCCGACACTTTGAGAAGTTGAATGGCGACTTTCCTTGCGCTCCATATCAACTCACATTATATACGTTTTTTTTCACCTTTTTTCCGAACGATGCAAATACCTCGTGCGAATGATGAACAACCATTTAACTCGCAGCATCTGGGAGGTCGGAACCTGTTTTAGTTGATATCCCAAAAGGGTGTTTAGCCGTAGATGATTGTTCTAGATTGGAACAATGAAATAAAAATCTCATGGCTATATGGAACGACTCCCAAGACCCCACAAATTTCTTAGTTAGAACCGATCGTGTGCAAGTTGTTGATACAATTTTATCATGTGCTTCTGTTTCTACTATCTCTTGCTCAAATCCTGAAGGAAAGGTCATTGTTTTCATTACAACTTCTGGTCCTGGTGCCACCAACTTGGTAAGTTGTCTTGCGGATGCATTGTTTGACAACAATCCTTTACGTTTCCTTCACGCAAGTCCAACTTGAGTTCTAGATTCCTGAAAACTATTCGTTGTGATCAGGTTTGATTTCCATAATCTGCATTTTATTTTTAACTAAAGAATCATTTGGGTCATGGTTGTCTGTGCATGCTTTCTTTGGATGAATATCTACATTACCATTGATCTAACTAGAACACTTGGATCACCATTGCAATAAAATAGATTTCTTTATTTTGTTTGTTCTACACAATTATTTATTTGTTTATTTTGTTTTTCTTAAAACAAATAAATAAATAAATAACACAAAAAATATATAGTGCTTTTAAACCAAACATGATAACAACGAACAAACATGAAAATTGAAAAAAATATATAAAAAAAATTGCAAATGGAAGTTTTAAAACATTCTTGAAAACAATAAATTCATGTTTTCATGTTTAACAACACTCATTTATTTTTCTTAAGTCACTTTGGCGGCAATCAATGACTAAGCGAATAAGTGCGAACAACAGGTATAATTGCATTTATTTTCTATCTCAATTAGCTCCTATTTGTACTTCTCTCTTGCATTTTATGTTTTGTGATGCTCTCACGAAGCTTTGATTGCAGGATTAGTACTAAAGATTGATTGCAGGAACATGATGCTCATTTTTCACGCTACAATGATCTTTACGAATCACAACATTTTTCAGAAAACCATGCTTTGATAGACTGCTTGATGGCGTTGTTACTCATTATAAACATCATAAACGCTTGTTGTCACACATAACTTTTTACGCATCCTGATGTTTGTTGTTACACGACACACATTCCCAAAAACACCATTTTGCGTTATGATTTCTTGCCTCACATTACTCATTCAAATCATATTGGTCATCCATGTCTTGAAGCCCATTTTCCATTTCCTTATCCTTCACGACTTCAAACATGCCTACCTTTCTGATTTGCATACATTCCTTTATCCTTTTTCAGTTCATTTTTGCCTTCTTTTTCCCTTCCAGTTTTCCTTACGAATAAAACCATTCAGTTCCCTTTCCATGATTACATTGCCTTGTTTTCCTTGTGACGAAAACACACGCGCTTCCCTCTGAACCCGCAGGTCAGAAGGCCACGTCGACGCAGGATCTTTCCTTCCTTGCGGCCCAAAGAACTCTAAGGCTCTTCTATTTCCCTATCGGGAAATCTGCATCCACAACAATCTTCGTGTGATCTCCTCTTTGCACTCGGGAGATCGGAACTCGTGACTTCATGAATCCAATGGTCGAGCGTAGGTCTCTCGAATCTACGAAACCTGACAACCTTTCAACGCTGAACTCTTCCTATCGGGAATTTCCCTATCGTGATTTTGGCACTCACGATGTTGAACCACTTGCTTTGCCGACTCCCGAACCCCGATATGCCGAAACTCCGACACATGCGCGAGTTGACTATTCAACGCTTTCACTCCATCGACATTTCAGAGTTCGCAATATCGCAAATCCTAATGCAAGTGTTTCGGGACTTCTCGCTGCGAAACCCCGAAATGGTGTGCCACCTTTCCACCTACCGTCTCTTCTATGGCCCCACACTATCTCTTGACTGTCGGGATATCGCGTTTCGTGATATCGCGATTCCTGTTGTTATATTCACGGGACTTCAACCCATGAAACCCCGATACACGATTCCACGTGCAAATCAGACGGTCCTTGTGACTCGAACCTACGGTCCTACCCCTCCTGAGCTTTGAATCCTTAGGGAATACCTGTTGTATCTCCCCTACACCTCTGTTAGATCTAACGACTCACGGGAGTTCGCGAAATCTCCTCAGAAAACTTCGACTGTCTGTTCCTCCTGATGAAATCTGTGAAATGACTAAGTGCTCTTCCACCAACTCGTCCACCTGCGACGCAAACTTACGATGCTTGCTTAACTCTTCAAGGAACAACTTCTCTGTGTTGTCCTTCAACAAATTCGAAGGCTTTATCCTTTCTGAGCTTTCCCAACTCTGAATATTAGAAAAGACTCTTGCGCGCACTCCTTGCGGCAACCTTCAAACACTTCAAGTGCTTGAATCCTTTCGACTCTGCGCACACCTGCAACAACATTCCTTCAACTCTTTCTCAGGTTCGCAACCCTGAACTTCACTCGGCCTGTGCACTCCTTGCACGACTCCTGTGCCCAACTGCACTGTTGAGGAAATGAGAGCAAAAGTAAAACTATCTGAGCTTCAGAGATGCAACCCTGAATCCTTGTCGACGCACTCCTTGCGGACACTTCAACTGCACTCCTTGCAGGAATTCTTACTCAGATAGAGAAACAATTGAAACTCATTCCTCCTTCCTCTCGGACTTCAATTCAAACATGAAATCATATACACAGCATATAAAGAAAATGTATAACAGGAAGCAAACATTCATGAGCATATCATTCAGCATCAATACACAGAGAACAATACACAACCATGAATTTGAATCAATTTCTTTCTATTAATCCAAATGTTTGTACATGGTTGTTCTTACACATCTCTCTGCATGTTCTTGCTCCAATGTTTCTTCGATAATGTTACAATGCACAATGAGGGTGTCTATATCCCTTTTCCCTCTTGCACTCTAAAACTGTCTAATCTAGAAATTAAATTCTATCTACCTGCATTAACTACTTTAAATGCCTCCATCTACTAAGGACGAGAGCTAATGGATCAAGGTCCGATTACATTATACAAGTGTGCTTCATCTTAATGACTCATTTAAGATCGCACAACAACTCCAAGGTAATTTCAAAATTATCATTGGCGCTCGTCCAACTGTCTGTTTGTCTCCGCGCTGACTCGCTTGATGTTGGTGATGCTCCTGCATCATACTCCCTGGCTTGAAAATATTCATGGGCTCTTTTCCATGAGCTCCTGCACTGTCTGTCCATGCTTCTGGATCTTTGCCTCAGTCTCCCAGCTGGCATCTTCAACTGGATGGTTCTTCCACTTGACCAGATACTCAAAATATTGCTTTCGCCTGGTTCTTTTGCTCACTCTTTTATCCAGTATGCACTCCATCTGTGGCTTATTTGAAACTGGCATCTGTTTTCGCCACTGAACCAATTGCTGCTCATTCCCAGTCTCTGTTTCCTCAGCTCTATATGGGTATAAATCTGAGGTATTGAATATCATAGAAATTCCGATCACATCGGGTAATTCAATCTCGTAAACATTCACCCCATATTTCCTCAAGACCCTACATGGCCCAATTTTCTTCATCTTCAACTTATTGTACGTTCCTCTCAGGAACCTTTCCTTTCTCAAATGTGCCAGAACCAGATCACCAACCTCAAATTAAAGTTGTATTCTATGTTGATCTGCCCTGCGCTTATACTCCTGACTTGATTCCAGCAATCACTCCTTCACCTGGCTATGAAGTTCCTTCATCACCTCTGCAAATTCTTCTGCACTAGCACTCCTAGTCGCAGTCTGTTATGAATCCCTCAGTTCAGAAATTCTCCTCGGTTGTATGCCATAGACAACCTGAAATGGACTCTGCCCTGTGCTCCTGTTAACTGAGTCATTATACACAAACTCTGCTTGTGGTAATATGCTATCCCATTGGCTGTGGTGCTCTGTCACCAAGCTTCTCAGTAAGTCTCCCAGACTTCTGTTGACCACTTCTGTTTGTCCATTCGTCTGAGGATGATAAGCTGAACTAAATGCCAAGTTAGTTCCCAGCTTCTTCCATAAGGTCCTCCAAAAATGCCCTATGAACTTCGTATCTCGATCTGAAACAATACTCCTTGGCAACCCATGAAGTTGAATGACCTCTTTGAAAAATAGGTTCGCAATGTGAGTTGCGTCACTGATCTTCTGACATGGAATGAAGTGTGCCATTTTGGAAAATCTATCCACTACCACAAATATTGAGTCAACACCCCTTTGTGTTCTTGACAACCCCAATACAAAATCCATGCTAATCGCATCCCACAGCCTTTCAGGTATGGGTAATGGTTGATAAAACCCCGCATTTTGCTTCCTTCCCTTCGAATGCTGGAAAATTCTGCATCTGTCCACAAATCTCTTGACATCTGCTCGCATTCCCGGCCAAAAATATGACTCATTCAGCTTTGCGAACGTCTTGTCGTGACCAAAATTCCCTGCCAATCCTCCACTGTGTTTCTCCTTCAACAGCTTCTCCCTCATGGAGCATTTCAGAATACACAGTTGATTTCTCTTGAATAATAATCCTTCCTGGATCATGTAGTCTACCCACTAGCTTGGGTCTCTGAGAACTGGATTCTCAGTTGCTTCATACGCTTCCTTAAAATATGGATCTTTAGCATGCATGTCCCTGAGATCATCAAAACCCAATGTTTTGACTTTGAACTCCTGCAACAGCAAACACTTCCTGCTCAAAGAATCAACAACTTTGTTAGTAGTACCATAAATATGTTTAATCACAAAAGTGAAATTCTGCATATACTCAACCCATTTGACATGTTTATGATTCAACTTCTCCTATTGAGTCACAAACTGCAGTGCATGATTGTCACTGTACAAGACAAATTCTTTCGGGATCAAGTAATGCCTTCATTTCTTCAATGCCTGTATGATAGCATAAAATTCCTTATCATACGTGGAGTATTTCACCTTCGCCTCATTCAGCTTCTCGTTGAAGTACGCTATCGACCTGTCTTCCTGACTTAAGACTGCCCTGATTGCAAAGCCACTTGCATCGCATTTCACTTGAAATGTTTTTCGGAAATCCGGCAACACCAAAACCGGTTGTTTCGTGATCTTCCTCTTCAACAGGTTAAAACTCTTCTCAGCCTCTTCAGTCCAGTGAAAAGATTTGTGTCTCTTCTTCACTGTGTCCATCATTGTTGTGCTAGTTCCACTGAAATTCCTGATGAACTTCGGGTAGAAACTAGTCAATCCGTGAAACCTTCTCACCTCAAATATATTTTTCGGTGATGGCCAATTCTTGATCACTTCCACCTTATCTGGATCCATCTTCAATTCATTTGCCGAAATAAAAAATCCCAAGTAAATGAGCTCTGTCTTCATGAATGAGGACTTCTTCATGTTTATCAACAGCTTCTCCTGCTGTAGTTTCTACATCACTGTAGCCAAATGCTTCAGATGTTCGGCCACTGTTTTACTGTAAACCAGTATGTCATCCAAATACACAATGACAAATTTCCCGATGAACTCCCTCAGGACTTCGTTCATCAACCTCATGAAGGTACTTGGTGCATTTGTTAAGCCAAACGGCATAACAAGCCATTCATACAACCCTTCGTTTGTTTTGAATGATGTCTTCCATTCATCACCTTCTCTCATGCGGATCTGGTGATAACCACTTTTCAAATCAATCTTTGAAAAATACTTTGCTCCACTCAAGCAATCCATCAGATCATCCATCCTCGGCAATGGAAATATGTACCTGATGGTTATCTTGTTAATCACCCTTGAATCAGTACACATCCTCCAGCCTCCGTCTTTCTTCGGACTGAGTACTGTTGGAACAACACATGGACTCAAACTTTCTCTGACTAAACCTTTGTCCAATAACTCCTGAACTTGCCTTTTAACCTCTTCATTCCCTTGCAGCGTCAATCTGTACGCGGCTTTGTTTGAAAAACTGGCTCCTAGTATGAGATCAATATGGTGACTCACACTTCTTATCGGTGTAAACGAATGAGGTAATTCGTCCACTATTATGTCAGCGAACTCTTCCAGCAGTTCCTGAACTTCTTCTGGTAAATCATCCACTCTTATGCTAGTCAGAACAATCTTCGGCTTCCTGACCACAATGAACTGTGGATCCTCCTTCTTCTTAACCTCTGTAAGAATTTCCTTCCCACTCATGAGAAGTACTGTGTTGCTTACTTCCGGCTTCACCTCCTTATCCTTGATCGAAAGCAACATGTGTGTCCTCCCATTCTTTTCCAGGGTGTATGTGTTCATTCGCCCATCATGAATCACATTCTTGTCATATTGCCATGGTCTACCCAACAATAGATGACAAACATCCATAGGAATGACATCACATAAGATCTTATCATTATATCCTCCTATCTTGAATTCAACCAAGCATTGTTTAGTGATAGTTACCTGGTGTCTTTTTTGTAGCCACGAAACTCTATATGGGCTTGGATGATCAGTCGTCTCCAGCTCCAGCTTCTCTACCATCTCTGTAGAAACGAGATTATCTGTGCTACCACTATCTCAATGACCTTGCATACCCTATCCTTGGTTTTGCAAGCAGTCCTGAAAAGTCTGGTCCTTTGGACTGAACTCTTCACCTCCTTCTCAGGTGTCAAAAGGACTTTTCACATCATCAACGATATTCCGCCTTCAGCATATTCTACCTCAACATCTCGCCTCTGCACTTCGGTGACGTGAGATTCTCCAATGTCCTTCTTTTTATCTGGACACTCGTAAGACTTGTGCCCATTCTTTCCATATGTGAAGCATGTGATTACTCCACCTCTTCCTCTTCCTCTACCTCTAGTACGAGGAAAAGTATTGTTATCAACATAATCTCCTCTTTGCTTAGTATCTTGTCCTTTATGTTCAACATATGGTCCTCTCTGTGAGGTCCCACCTCTCTCAGTTCGTTTTCATTTAGGCTCAGACCCAAACTTCCAATCCTCCTTGGGCTTCTGATATTTATCCTGGGAAACTGATTTGCCTCTGGGCTGACTTCTGCCTCAGCCCCTCTGACTCTGCTTTCAGCTCAGCTTCTCTTTAGCTTTCAGAGCCATCTGATAAGCATCTTCCACCGTTCGGATGGTTACCAT
>SNQJ01S0297368.1:0-10497 GCA_010110895.2 Picea sitchensis
CTTTATCTAATAGGAATACACTTCAAAGTAAAAACAAATCATGATAGTTTGAAGTACTTCTTGGAGAAACAATTATCTTCAAAAGAGAAACACAAATGGGTTACAAATATGCTAGGTTACAAATTTGAAATTATCTACAAAAAAAGGGAAAACATAATATTGTGGCAGATGCACTTTCAAGGAAAGAAGAAGAAACATGGGGCTCATTATGTGCCATTTCTATTCCACAATATGATTGGGTGGAAGAAACAAGGATAGAATGAAAACAAGATCAGGAGGTATGCAAGATCATTCAACAACTACAAGAGAATCCTAGTTCATTAGATAAATTTGTATGGAAGAATGATTTGTTATGGTATCATGATCACCTATATTTATCTAAGAATTCCCAACTCAAACAAAAGTTCCTTCTAGAATTACACACTTCTCCTCTAGGAGGACATTCACAATTCTTGAAAACTTATTGTTGGCCCTTGACCATGTTTTGGGAGATCCTTGGTCAATTTTGACCTATTTTGGGACTTCGACAACCTGTCGAAGACGGAGTGCAAGACAAAGCAAAGATTGAGGGATCTCGACCCCTTTTTGGGACCTTTTTGGGATTTGGGAATATGTAACGGCTATGAGAATGTCATCCCATGGGTTTACCCATGTTTAGGCCTATTTTTTAAAGAATAAATAAGTAGCTAGGTGACATAAGTAGCCTAGCCGATAAGCTAAGTGCTAAGTGCAAGTATGGTTTGTAGATGCTCTGTGCATATTGTGAGAAACTTGTAGAGATAAGTGCAAGTGGTTGTAAAAGACTGTGAAAGGCTTTGTGCTAGACCTAGCTCGGGGAAGGAGGATCTGGCGAGGTACGCGCAGATATCCTGTCCTATGGGGAGTAGGGTTTTTGTGGCTCTGTGCATGTATATGACTGATTGAAGCTAATAAAGAAGAAGAGTTGGTGGACATATCCTCGGGGTGGGGGTGAACCACATAAATATTGTGTTATTCTGCTCTGTGTGATTTTCTAATGTGTTCATGTCTTTCTTTACTTGCTAAGTGCTTTGATATAGATAGATAGAATTGTTTATGCTTTGTGATTATGATGACCCTGGATGCTAGATATGACCTATGTGAACTTGCTTAGTGCTCAAATCTACTAGATCTAATCTATTTCTTTATGCTAAGTGCTTAGATACATTAGATCTAGGTGAATGTTGCAACGCTCTGTTTTATTTGCAAAGTAGATATTGGTTAAATAATGATGAACTAATAGTGTTAAGTGCTCTATTAAGTATTATAATCACATATCTGTGTCCCAGCTAAGGTTGCAAACACTAGAGTCCTGCAACCACCCCTGCCTCTACCTCGGGTGAGACTTCATCTGCTTCGCAGGTGTTGCCGAAAGGGTCGGTAGTTAGGGTTTTGTTGGTGCATTGTTGTAGCGTTGAATCCTGGGTCTGCCCCTGTGCCAACAAATGGTTTCGTTGTGAGGACCTGAAACTATGATTGCTGGGAACTAAGGAAAAATAAGCTTCATGCAAAGATCTGACCTGAAATTGTGAAAGCTTTGTGCATAGATCTGTCTCTCTAATGCGCAGTACTCTACTTAGTTTGGCAAGCTCTGTGCTAAGGAAAAGAAGTCTGATCTGAAGAAAAGAGGTAAGATATGAAATCTCTATGCTTAGAGAAAGGTAAAAGTGAGAATTTTTTATTAAACGAGGTAAGATCTATGAGCTCTGTGCTCTGATAAAGGTAAGTGAAAAGTTTTATATCTAAAGGATCTATTCTTTGTACAAGTAAGACAAGTGAAAATTTTTGTTTCAACAATATGGATCTAGGTATGTTTGATAGATTTTGTCCTAGCTTGAAAACTAGGGCATTAATAGATGAAAGAAGATTTGATATTAGTAGATCTAATAAGAATAGTGAAAGATATGTTATGCCTATGCATAGAAAGAATCTTTGGACTAACAAGTGGATGCAGGATCCTAGAAAGAAATGATTGTAGGTTAGCTACCATGATCCTAGTGTGTAGTACAAGAAAGGTTGGGAATCATTTAAAAGAAAGAGAGTATTAACCCTCTGTTACAATTGCAGAAACCCATGACATCTTGCTAAGGAATGCCCTGGGAGAAGACCCAGTTTTCTTTGTTGTAAAGCTATGGACCATGAAGCATTGGATTGTCCTAGATTGATTGCTAAGCTTGAAGAAATGAACATGAGACAGAAAACCCTATGGCAGATCCAGAAACTAAGATTATGGAAAAACCTGAGAAAGAATCAAAAAAAGTATTGCTACATATGAAAGAAACCCTGAATGACCACCGACATGTCAAATTATCAGAGATCTTCAAAGAAAAAGAATGCATTGAAGAAAGAATAGGAGACTTCGATGTTGACTATGTTCTGGATGAGGAAACACAGGTGAATATTATGACAGAAATAACTTGGAAACTTTTAGGAAAGCCTACTATGATTCCTTCACTGGGAGGAATGGGATTATTCAGAGGAAAATTGATAACGCTATGTGGAATATTTACCAAGCTACCTATGACTGTCAATAGAGCTTCGACATAAGAATATTTTGAGGTTATTAAATTTATTGAGGACAACGCACCATTTACCATGTTACTAGAAAAACCTTGGATTGAAAGAGATCAGGCCAGAAGGAAAGAAGAAGAGGATTTTTTAGAACAACAGAAGCAAGAGTTAAAAGAATTCATAACTAGAAGGATCACACACTTGATTGAAGAACAGGAGAATAGATCACAACCATTTAACAACAGTGACATAGATGTCGAATTTGTAAGAACACTAGAGGACCCACAGAAGACTGAAATATCTATCCCAGATAAAGAAAGAATATTACCCTTGAAAGAATCTCAACAGCTCAAAGTAACCATGTCAAAAGAAGATACGAATCAGAATGGAAAAAGGCATACCAAGATGAATCCCACTAGGAAGAAGGCTAGAAAGCTAAGTAAGAAGAGAGATAAGATCGAAAAGTTGCAGAAGGTTCCAGAGGGAACCTCGCAGAAGGAAAATTTGCAAAATTGGAACTTCATCGGGATAACAAAACATCGTCACATGGCACTTCGCCATGGGGAAGCAATATATCCATTGGGGAAAATATAACCGTTAGACCGATGCTCTGAATGGATAGAAATACATTTATGGACAGACAACTCTCCATCCGACCGTTGGGACCCATTGTTAATGAAGGATTCTTGCCCATTGCAAGTGACCCATTGTCGAGTTACCTATTTATCCCATCACGCCATGCACCGAGAACACTTTTTCTAACCATTAATTTGAGCTCGCAGACTTGTTGATTTTACACAAGTTACCCTCTGAACCCGAATATTTCTAACCACGAGTGTGTATGTCAGACGAGTTGAGCATTGCAGAGAAAGTTGTTGAAGAATTTTTGATTGAACTCATGACTGAAAGAGTCATTTTGATGTCTACAGGTGTACAAAGATCATTGACGAGAGGACTGCAATCCTCTTCGTCGACTACTCGTGGAGCCAAATCATCCTGACCATCATATGAAAAGCGAACCAAGAACAGGGATGATATAGTGAATGCCAAATTGATCTCAACTATATTACCTGCCTATATTCCACCTCTGAGTGGCGCATTAAATCGAGACAGCGTTCCTAGATATTTTGAGTACACCTTGGTCACTGCGTACCTCTCGAAGGGGATTCGTGCAGTTCGAACAGACCAAGATAAGATTGTAGTGTTGAAGTTCAACGACTTCAACCTTGTAGATCGCAAAGTCTATAACACGCTCACCCACATAAGTACCTAACTAGAACTAAGGGGAATAATTTGAATATAATCCCCCAGTCATGGACTATGAACCTTGCGCAGCCCACCCTGCTGAACGTCGTGAAGATTCCCCACTTCAGAAGACACCAGGAGGTGAATGCATGTGTCAAGTTGTTTTTTTCTTGTTACCATGGTGTTTATTTGTGGCTAAACCGTTGTATAACAATTGATCTGATGTTGATCAATCAAATCATGGGTTTGAGTATGCAAGGACTTGATCCACAAGAGTTTTTCCCTAGAAAAGCCATGGACCATGCTCTAGCACAAAAGATCAAGGACACTTACGGTGATGTCAATAAGGGAATGCAATGCTACAAGGTAGCTTCTGTCCATAGTGGCCCAGTGCATCTTGCCTTTCATTTGATTACAGGGATGTTAGTAAGAAATAATTGACCTACCCAAGTCACCAATTTTATAGTTGACCTCGCAGGGAAGTGTGCAGAAGGCCTTCAGATGAACTGGGTGAAGTACCTAGTGAACCAGTTGGAACTTGACTACAGAGAAGCACGGGATCAAGGATATGAATTTCATTTCAGCTGGCTCTTGATCCTTATATATTTTATTTCCTGGGAGATGCCGGAAGGTGTGACCTTCCCAGACATCGAGCCTTTTGAACCACTAGTAGCGAAGTTCGCTACCCTTTGGTATTCAAGTGACATGAATAAATAGTGGTAGTCAAATGTTGTTTTTCATACCTACTACAACTAGATGAAGAGAGCCATTCAGTCCGAGCCTCGCATGACTCCGAACACTCTACACCGATTCTGGCCTTTGATGAAGTTCAGCGCAGATCAGAATTTTATTTACATCACAACACACGCTGATGAGCACAAGTAAGAGCTTCAATCCTACTATAAGCTGATGGAGGAGGACTTGGAGGAGATCACTAAGGAATCGTCGACGGATCTCCTTATTCCAGCAGACCCTCCGAAGATATCTGACATCGACAACCCAGAAACTACACAGGATGCACCCGAACCTAGAAGAACAAAGAGGACCGAAGAAGTACAAGCAATAGATAGTGCATCCGTGAAGACTACTTCCATATCACCAGAGAAAGGAGGTGATGGCGAAGACTTGAATGACATAGAATTTGAACAGAAGCAAGGAGACGAGGCTGATCCCCTAAAGAAGAGGAAAGGTTTGCCTCTGAAACCTTCCTCCAAAAATAAATCGAAGGCCACCATGACCAAGATGCATACTGTCCTCACCTCCAATGACTTCGACTTCCTCATAGCAGACCTGCAAGATGCTTCGTTGGAAATAGAAGAGAAACAAGAAGCAAAGAAAGAGGAGATGTATGATAAAATTGAGACTGAACTCTGAGGGGTACAGCAGGCCATATAGTCTAACTGAGCAGTTTCCACCATGTTGTTGTCGATGAGAGAAACAGAGTTGGGAGATGAGCCAACCCAATTCCACCGCCTAGCTAATACAGTCGAAGCTCTGCTTCGACGAGCATAGGAAAAAACCAAAGAAGCCACCCAAGCTTTAACGCAAGTACAAGGAGTACTCGTAGAGAAACACAGTGTTATAGAACAGGAAAATCTTGCTCTCCAAGCAAAGTTTGATAAAGAAAAAGAACAGCTACAACAAGGAAAAGAATAGTTGATTGCGGAGCAACTTGAAGTGAAAGAAGCAATCATCAGAGCACTTCACTCTATGAAAATCATAGAAATAAAGACAGAGGACCGAGTCCCGCAACAAGTAGAGCAACTCGTAGAAGTCATCCAAAAGTTACAACAATGCATAGTAGACTTAGAGCTTCGTGCAATGCCCGAGACCCCACAGGATGTAAGGGATCAAAGAGAAGCAATTTCTTGAAGCGCAGTTAAGCAAATAAAATACCTTGCTATGGAATGCAAGCAACTTATCGATCGCAGTGCCCATCCCTACGAGCAACTCACGAAAAATACAGAACTGAAGGTACTGGAGTCGCAGCTCCAAGAGGTGAAGTATCAAGCCAAAAAGATACAGGCGCAGTTGAATCCCCTATCAGTTGTGGAAAGAATGAAGCGATCCCAAGATCAGCGAACCGCCCAGCAGCAGATCCACACTATCTAGAGCAGTGTTATGGAGGTAACTTAGAAACTCCAACCTGTACAAGAAAAGGCTTACCAATTGTTTACAGAGGTAGAAGGTGAAGGAGCAGAGCTAGAGCAGGTTGTCAGTGTCACTACAACTGAATAGCATCTAGAGGGACCTATCAACGATGTAGTCATCCAAGAGTTTGTTGAATAGGAGGTCATATAACAACAACAAGTTGAAGTAGCTCGAGGCTTTCGAAGTAGAACTATCCAGATCAGAGTGACTCGGGACGAGTCATAGGTCACCTTTGGGGGCCTGTTGGCCCTTGACCAAGTTTTGGGAGATCCTTGTTCAAGTTTGACCTATTTTGGTACTTCGACAGCCTGTTGAAGACAGAGCACAAGACGAAGTAGATATTGTGGGATCTTGGCCCCTTTTTAGGACCTTTTTGGGATTTTGGAATATGTAATGGGTATGGGAATGTCAGACCATGGGCTTACCCATGTTTAGGCCTATTTTGTAAATTATAAATAAGTAGCTAGGTGACATAAGTAGCCTGGCCGATAAGCTAAGTGCTAAGTGCAAGTATGGTTTGTAGATGCTCTGTGCATATTGTGAGAAACTTGTAGAGCTGAGTGCAAGTGGTTTTAACAGACTATGAAGGTATTTGTGCTAGACCTATCTCGGGGAAGGAGGATCTGGCGAGGTATGCACAAATCTCCTATCCTATGCAAAGTAGGGTTTTTGTGCCTTTGTGCGTGTAGATGACTGATTGAATCTAACAAAGAAGAAGAGTTGGTGCACATATCCCCAGGGTGGGGGTGTACCACATAAATACTATGTTATTCTACTATGTGCGATGTTTTGATGTGTTCATATCTTTCTTTACTTGCTAAGTGCTTTGATATAGATAGATAGATATGTTTATACTTTGTGCTTATGATGACCCTGGATGCTAGATCTGACCTATGTGAACTTGCTTAGTGCTCAAATATACTAGATCTAATCTATTTTTGTATGCTAAGTGCTTAGATACATTAGATCTGGGTGAATGATGCGATGCTCTGTTTTATCGATGAAGTAGATATTGGTTAAATAATGATGAACTGATGGTGCTAAGTGCTCTATTAAGTATTATAATCACATATATGTGTCCCAGCCAAGGTTGCAGACACTGGAGTCCTGCAACCACCCCTTCCTTTACCTCAGGTGAGACTTCATCTCCTTCACAGGTGTTGCCGAAAGGGCTGGTAGTTAGGGTTTTGTTGGTGCATTGTTGTAGCATTGAACCACGGTCTGCCCTTGTGCCAACACTTACCACAGGATGAAGGAGGGTTGTTTTGGGGAAGATCTTAAAACTTATGTTCAAAATTTTGTGTCTAAATGTGTGGTATACCAACATAATAAGGGAGAGACAATCAAGATGATAGGTCTCCTACAACCATTAGTTATACCAATTCAACATTGGGAAGAAGTTTCAATGAATTTAATTGCAAGTTAACCAAATCTAAAGGAAAGATTATCATCATGGTAGTAGTGGATCGACTGACAAAGTATGCCTATTTTTGTTGTCTTTATCATCCTTTTAAATCAATTATTATAACCGCAACAATCATGGAAACAATACAAAATCTACATGGAGTCCCCAAAATTATAGTAAGTGAAAGTGATCCAATTTTCACTGGAAATTTTTGGACTAAATTATTTTGTTGTCTTGGTACTCAATTGGATCCCATCTCATCTTACCATCCTCAATCTGATGGAAAAACTGAGATTGTGAATAAATGTCTAGAAGGAAATCTTTGTTTCTTTTCATATAATAAACAAACACAATGAGTCAAGTGATTTCCCTTGGCAAATGGTGGTAGAGCACATCCTTCCATAATTCATTAAAAATGTCCCCATTTCTGGCATTTTATGGATATCATCCTCCATCCATCACATTTCCCTTGAAAGGGATTGCAAAGGTTCAAGCAGTGGAGGACCACATAGGGCACCAACAAGAGGTTCTCAAACTATTGAAGGATAACTTAGTTATGACAAAAAATAGGATGAAATAATAAGAAGATCAACATCACAATGAAACGATATTTGAAGTGCGATATTGGGTATTTTTGAGGCTACAAACATACAAAAATTTGTCCCTATAGAGAAAAAGAAGGATAATAAATTATAACCCAAATATCATGGCCCCTGTAAGGTGTTGCAAAGGATTGGAATTATGGATTACAAATTGGAGTTCCCTCCATCTTCATGTGTACATCCAGTCTTCCATGTTTAATTGTTGACAAGTTCCTAGTCCAAACTATTTTACCAAAGATTAATGAAGAAGGTAAAAGCATACTAGAACCAAAAATAATCCTTGAAACAAGGATTAAGAAACTACAAAATTGAGCAATCACTGAGTACCTCGTCAAATGGAAGAACCTACTAGTGGAAGAGTTGGTGTGGGAAGATGAGTTCTTCCTACAAAAACACCAACAATTAGTCAAGCGTTGAAGACAACACTTGTTTGAAGGGGGGGGGAGGGGGAGGGGTATGTTAAGCCCTAGGAAAATCCCATGTTAAGTATAAAACCCCTTATTAAGCCCTATATATTGAATTATTACATTTCTAGTGTTATATTAGTAGGTCGACTAGAACCCTTTATCGTACCCTTTCATTATAATTGTACGCTTTGTATCACACACACACACATCAAGGAGATCTAGTATTAGGATCATCTTATCTCACTCTTCATCATATTCAACTATTTTTATATTGGACTTACATGCAGTGGTATTTTCATCATTTCTTAAGGATTATGCAGTTTGTTGTCACTTCGAACCAACTAAAAGAAATATTGGTTTGAGTTTCCATTTACCCATTTGTTCCTATCCTTGGGAAAACATTTCTCTGGACCTTGTTAGTGGTTTTCCCATGATTGTTTTCTACCATGATGACATTTTTTTTTTATGTTTATGGATACAGTAAGATGGCTAAGTTCATTCTTTGTCATAAAACTAGTTCTACCAGTGACTTAGCCCAACTATTCTTTGACTTTTTTGGTCGATCCTTTGGTTTTCCCACTAGTATTGTGTCTAATTACGACTCACATTTTATGGGAAATTTTTGGGATTCTCTTTGGAAAATATTAGGAACTTATCTTAATTTTTCTGCCACCTTCCATCCATAAACTAATGATTAAACTAAAGAGGTTAACCGTACCTTAATACAAAGTCTTCACATCTATCATCATACTTCTCTAGCAAAATGGGATTTGAGCCTTACCCATATTGAGAATGCATATAATTGAGTAGTTCACCCCTCCACTAGTCATTCTCCCTTTCAGGTCTATCATGATTTTTATCTTTTGGCTCCCTATGAGTTGTGGCCCTTATCTTTACCTCTTGTAGCTACATCTTAGCTTCAACTCGAGCAAGATAAGGAACACACTTTTTTTTTAAACTTGCAGTCTCTCCAAGCCAAAGTCATTCAAATTATTTAGAAGAAACAACTCCTAGACCAGCATCGTGTTCCACACCATTTCAAAGTTGGTGAAAAAGTATGGGTTCATTTGGACAAATGTCAATTTCAGGACAAATCATATGGTAAGGTCAAACCCATTTGGTATGGACCCTACCCAATCATCTAGAAGGTGTTTAAAAATGTTTAATTCCTTGAAATTCTAGCTCACTTAGCATTCATGTTGTGGTCAATGTTGATCTTTTCAAACCATGTCATTAGTCAACATTGGAATAGAGATCATGACCAGTTATCCTACATATATTGTTCCTTATTTTCATCCTCTACTTGATGTAGATCATGTTTTCAACTAGAAGGATCGCTAGACTTGTCAAGGATCCACTACCTCTTATCTTGTTGCTAAACAAGACCAACTTATCACCACCAGATGCAACGACAATGTTCCTCAAGCATTGGAGGCCAATGTTTTTGTTGTTGGGAGGAATGATAGGGAATCTAGTACTTAATATTAGCTTAAGTATATTGAGCATACGTATTTCTCATTAATTTAGTAGGAGATTATTATTGAGTTTGAGAGTGACGAAGCCTTTTGGTTTCCTACTCTCATGGAGCAGTTGATATCTTTTCTCAATTATCTCTATTATTGCACTTAGATGCTAGATCTTATGATCTGGTGGGCATTTCTCTTCTAAATGTGTTGAATTAGTTTTCATTATATAAAGCTATATAATCTAGTGTTTGTCTTAATAAAATTAGTCAGAGGTTTTTTTATTCACAAATTAGAGTTGAACTTCACTCATGAGTGGTATAATCCACATCACTGTATTAATAACATGTGAAATCCATAAAAATATTCCATAGAAAGCTGGGAGAAATTTATCAAAACATTAGTATACTTTAGACCTTCCATTCCAAAATTAGTCTCAAAGTCCTCTTCCCCTCCAAGAGGGTCTAGATCTTCAAGAATGTTTAAAGAAATGTTTAAAGGACCCACCTTCCTTCAAACCTAAGATTGCGCAAGATGTCATTTGATGCTAACGGGTAGTTGAATAGACATTGGAAATCTCTCCATGACAAATCAATGGTGAAAAGCATTGATTTGTCATGGGACCTAAACCCTCTAAACATGCACAACCTATGAAGGTCATAAGTTAGCAACACAAAGTCAAAATTGAGATTTTA
>SNQJ01S0297369.1:0-10497 GCA_010110895.2 Picea sitchensis
ATGGTAAGATCTGGATTTGGGCATGGAGGATAGTATACTATATACATCAATTGGCTGTGTTTTCCGAAAATTCTATTCAAGTAATCAGAGTCAAGCCCCAGAGCTTCAGAAATGGCAGCCAAAAGCCTTAAAACCAGTGTTCTCACCTCTGCAGCATACTTGCCTGCAATCTCTCTGAAACAAAAACATAGGTAAGAAAACTTCTTTGTTATTGCCAGGGCTTCTACATTAACAGGCAACGATTTGTTATTGATTACCTGTAGGCTGCAGGTTTTTCAGGCCAAGAGCCCATCACTTCCTCCAGAGGATGACATGGGTGGATCAGATAATCCCTCCAGTTGTAAAATTTTTCTTTACGAACATTGAAGCTCGTAGAAAGCCGAACCCGCTGAGTTGGGTCCTCTGAGTAGAGGCATGCTCGGTCTTCCACAGGCATTTCGAAGAATTCTTTGGCGATTCCCATCATGTTTTTCATAACTGTCTCTGGTACGCCATGGTTCACTATCTGTACTCGATCATATCGAGCACAACATATAACATAAGCCATTCGCACAACATTATAGATTTATAAAATATATAGGGTACATATTCTATAACTCTGAAAATCAATGAGATTTCTGTGGTGAGGGTTTTCAGTCATGTTCTGAAAATTTATAATTCTGAAAATTAATGAGATTTCTGTGGTGAGGGTTTTCAGTCATGTTCTGAAAAACCACAATGTTGTTGATGAATTGTTGATGTTTTTGATCCATATCATTATTTTCAGAATAAGAAGTTCTCATTATGGTTAAAAAATAAAAAAAGACACTTCATATAAATGTTAAATGAAAACGTAGACAATCCATCAACAACATTATGGTTTTTCCGAATATGACTAAGATCTCTGAAAATATTAATAACCATAAAAACTTAACAGATCAGATAAAAAAATATCCTAGAATATAAGAGTCCATGGCAAGATTATTCCTAGTATAATACCGTTTGGTGTGAATGGATGATGAACTAGAGAAACAGAAAAAGGAAAGCATTGCAATGAGGAGTGAGATTGAAGGCTCATGTACCTGGAAAAAGCCATCCTCCTCACATGCAAGTCTGATTGCTTCCACTACCCTTGCTCTGTTAGGGCCATCCAGGTCCTGGAGATCCACCACTGGAATGCTCTCAGAGTAAGAGACCTCAGACAACTGGGGCCGTTCATTTCGAGGCAGGATATATTTATCCTGCACTTGAAGATGGTTTGTTCCATTGGACATTAGGTTTTCAACACCAATGAGCTCATGGGCATCCTCCATCTCAGATGAATTTCTTTCTTGTGTGATATAGAATTGAAACTGGCACGGCCTAGTTCTGTGCAATGCTAAGTGCCCAACAGAAGAAACAGGATCTCTGTTTGTGGGTAAGAGAGACGAGATAAGATTAATTCGCCAATGGCCAGCCTGATTTTGGCCTGGTCATGTCTGAATTCGAAGCCTGTTGAGAATCTGATCCAATAATTTTATAGATAAATTTTAATATATTAACTCTATCTTATAATCTGTTCTATATTGTTGGTGAGTAAATAACGATGGAGCTGTCAAGGCCATGTATAGTAAAGTCGTGATTTTTTAATAAAAAAATTCCAGATTTTTAATTCAAAGAGGTTTGCAGGTTATGCAGCCCATTGTTTAGTCTTTTCCACTTTCTCAAGCAAATATTATGTGGGGACAGTTTCACTCTTGAAGTTCTGATAATCTGGAGTAGCTTTTACGTGTCATATCAGTAGTTGTTAAAGACTTTAATGATAACCAAATAGGGCTTGCACTGAAAAATTATTGAAGTGAAAGAGGATATTATTACAAAGTAACGATTTGCATCTTAAAACTTATTTTCAACTTAATAATTAAACTTATTTTCAATTTAATAATTAAACTTATTTTCAATTTAATAATTTTTTTGGTGCGAGTGTTTACCCCTCCTTGAACAAACATGAAGTTTCTATTCTCTTTTCTTTTATAAGATGTGTTGATTGGTACATGTATGTGAAACAATAGTATATATACTTATTTGGGATGGTTAAATACACTTATCTTGTAAAGTTAAGTCATGTAAAGTGTGGAAAATTTTTGGTGCTTAAGATTATAATTCTCTTTTAAAATTTATCAAAATATGTAATTATAATTTAAACTTTCTTAACATGAAAAGATTAGTGTTTAATTGTCTAATTTTTTTTATTTTTACCCAAACACATAATAATAAACCATATAACAAAGAATATCTTTAACTCTTTAGATCTCAAACTTTTGGATTAGTAATCACTTACCTTACCTTATGGCCTAGTTGAATAGCCATCATATATCTTCATTAGTACAGAAATTAATTTGTGTATTTCTATTTGCTACTTCATTGTGCATTAAAAATGGTTTTGTATAATACTTATAAATTATAACTAAATGCACAAAATTAAAGAAATCAATTCATAAACATAGCAATATCATAGACATTAAAAATGGTTTATGGTTAAGAACATGTGTTTCCTCTTAAGAGGTCACAGGTTCAAATCCAGAGGGGGGTAGGGTATGTATACCTTGGTAGACTTTACCAGTCAAATCGTTGGGCAGAGGGGGGTCCCTTGTCCCACAAACAAGGGGGTCTCATACACCAATTTGGTGTGCTGGCTTGGCTGTGACCTTAAAAATAAATTATTATTATTATTATTATAATACTTATAACTTTATCTTGTAAAGTTATATTTATTTTGGGGTGGTTAAATATACTTATCTTAAATTATATTTATTGAGAGTTGTTAAATACACTTATCATGTAAAGTCATAAAGTCATACAAAGTGTGGAAACATATTGGTGCTTAATATCATAATTATCTTTTTAAATCCAGCAAAACATGTAATTATAACTCGAACTTTCTTAACATGAAACAATGAGTGTTTATTAACATGAAACAATGAGTGTTTAATTGTCTAATTTTCTTTACTTTTACCAAAATACATAATAATAAACTATATAACAAAGAATATCCTTAACTCTTTACATCTCAAACTTTTGGATTAGTAATCACTTACCTTATGGCCTAACTTTTGGATTAATAATCACTTACCTTATGGCCTAGTTGAATAGCCATCACATATCTTCATTAGTACATAAATTAATTTGTTTATCTCTATTTGCTACTTCATTGTGCATTAAAAATGGTTTTGTATAATATTTATAAATTGTAACTAAATGCACAAAACTAAAGAAATCAATTCATAAACATAGCAATATAATAGACATTACTTTGGAAACTCAAATGGGAAAACCAAAAAATAATGATTTTTGTTAGCTCTTTAGTGTTTGAGAAATTACATGCAAGAGGGCACACGAATTTTTAGTGTTCTTACTCTCCTTCGACATTCTTAGAGGTAATATATTAGTGCTCCGAGACAATATTTGTTCCACCTCTAACAAGCTTGTGTTCTACCTTTCATCCTCTTGGTCTTTGGAACAATCCTCCCCTGCTTGTACTAGCTTCATCTTCCTTTAAACCAACAACTATTTGTTTTGTTTAATGAGTCACACTCTCCCTTTGAGATTGTTATATGCTTATTTAGAGCTCATAGACATTCTTACTCTAGGTGTGGATAGAATTTGTGATTAAGTCTTCTTCTACACCATCTTTGGAACTATCATTTGTTCTTAGAATTTTTTTTTATTTAGTTATAAAATTATTTACCTTGGTCCACTTTCTTACCTTTTGCTATGAAGCCCAAGGGACTTTCTAACAACCCATGTAATTGTTTCTATCTCTTCTTCACCTTTCCAAACCTTGTCTGAGCTCCTCCATATTAGAATAAAAGAGATGTGCTCATTTTTCCATAGACAATATCTCAATATTGTCACTGAACCATAAGCACGCAGCCACCCCCGAGCACCATAACCTTGACAGATAGAATAATTTCGGAAGCAGTACCATACCCAACAGATAGCCAAGAGATAGTGTATCTCTCTTTCTCAAAGAATAACGCACCAAACAGAAAGTCCATAAACCAGAAACCAAGACCAAAATCATAGTTGCAGTAGTTGCAGCTACACTCCTTCTTCAAACTTGCGCACCACTTGTATGTGTCAGCTATGAGAGTGTGTATGACCAAATGAGCTCAAGCGCCCTCTATTTATAGTGCTCTTTGCCTCCTGTCCAGTTCAACTTCTTCTCTTAGAGGCCAATACTTAATTATTAATTATTTTATTGAGTCGACAAGTCTTCTAGAGTTTCTATACATCTGTTTAGGGTTTCTCTAGCTTCCAGAATATTCTAATCTAGTCAGAGGTTATACATGGAAATTGATACCTCCTGCAGCTACCATAATATCAACACTCCCTCCTAGCTAGGGAGGTATCTAACGGTAATGGTCTTGAGCACAAACAAACCATTCTACTGGTAGCATCATCATAGCCACAAATGATAACTCATGATCGCGTAGATCAACTCACGAGCAACATCACCATTATCAGTATCATATGATAGCATCAACTGCATCATCTCTCGAAGCCATACTCCATCTGAGTAATCGAGCATGATGTTGAATAAGTCACTCACTCAACAGAGTGATACACGAACCATTCTTCTAATATGGACATACGTCCTAGAAGAATAGTTGTCCCAACAGATGCTAAAAGCACTGCAATGGGATACAAGGATCATTCTTCTAATATGGACCTACGTTCTAGAAGAATGTCAGTCCTCCAAGATGTTGAAAGCCACCCCATGGGCTACAAGGACTATTCTTCTAATCTGGACATACGTCCTAGAACAATGATTGTCCTCCCAAATGCGGAAATAAATGTCATGGGCTACAAGGACCATTCTTCTAATCCAAACATATGTCCTAGAAGAATAGTTTTCCATGGTACATCAACAATCTGTCAACCTGGACCATTCTCCATAAGGAGAATGTCTTTCCACTAGTAATATTTCAACCTGGACCATCCTCCACAGGGAGGATGTCTATCCACCAACAATCTGTCCTGCCCGGACCATTCTCCGCTTAGAGAATGTATGTCCATTATCACACTGACTATCCATCTAGCTAGAAATCATCTCCAACACTAGTGGTAGTCTCCATAACAATCAGATAGTAGCATGTACATCTTCTACAATGTCATCCAATAGAACACAATTATTTCTATTCATAGTAGTATACAACTACTATTCAGTGGTACACAACCATTCATAGTAGCACACAACTACTAATGTAACACCCTGTTTCCCCCAGTCTGTAAAAATAATTATATTGGCCAAGAACTATGGCAAACTCAAAGATGTGAATGTTTAATTTGACAGACCTTTGTATAAAAGGTCGATGAATGTAAATTGTGTTATGAATACGAGTTGCATGACTGTTGGGAGGGGATGTGCTAAAAGAGATCATGATGGCTAATGAGAGGTGGTGGAAGGGACCTAGAATGGTTGTGTTAACTTCCACTAAACCAATACCGTACTGGTTTTTACTTGCTCAAAGACCAAAGCAACTCTCTGACCCGGGAATGAATTACCTGCCAGGATGGTAGGTGGGGAGCCTCCTCAAGAGTTAATGAGGGGATGGGGGCGAACCGCCCGTCTGTAGAAGCTCTCAGACCTGACCATGGACAGGGGAATTCGCGCCACACGCAATCTTGCAGAAAAGGAAAGAAAGGAAGTGTGGGGAAGGGGGAAGAAGAGGAGACGTGCGATAGGGATCGTGGAGGAGAACCGGGAGGAACTCGGGAAATACAGGGAGTTCTGAACAGAGGAGAAGGAGAGTAACCTTCGTCCTTGACTTTCGTTGAGATGGAAGTAGGAGATTGAATCTCAAGCATCATGGTCTAGCTCGGGGGTGGCTAGTGGTAAATCCGTTTGGAGTCACTGAGCCTACAGTTGGGTGGAAACGAGCACCCCTCTCAGCAGTCGCGTCACACCTGGTGTTTCTGATAAGCGTTTATGTCTTGTATTTTGAATTAAATATCCTGGTTGCATGCTCATGTTTATACGCTCATAAATGGTCTCTGTATAGAAGTGATTGCCTTGTGTTTTGATTGGAAATAATGGATGCATGCTTATACTTATATATGACCATAATAGGTTTATGTATAGAATGAATAAATTCAGAATACGACTCCGTTCTCTTGAGAATTGTCCCATCTACTTGAATCACGCTCTATCCTGGTTTAATTCCCGAAGGAACCTTTTTCCTAGGAGTTTCCCCACATTTTAGAGCCAGAGTGAGTTCCTTGAAAAGACTACCATTATAGTAAACCCACGAGTTTACCTTACCCCTGTTACCGAGTTCATAGCTCGGCGAATTAGGAAGGATTTTCATTCAGGTCACCAAGCCTAGGGATAGTTACCCAAGAACCCTCTGAAGGATCATGTGATCTGAGTCTGGAAACCTTGTACAAGAAAGAGTAGTTCTCTCAGGTTTCGAAGTTGTGGGAGTTCGAAGCTCTGAGAGGTTGAATCTCGTGATTCAAACTCAGAAAGGACAGCGAGTCCAGTTATCGAAAGAGAACACCCCATCATTTGGTAGACGAATGGTCAGAATCCTTTCGAAAATACCCCGAATCGGTTTAGCGTGAATAGGTTTCGGCGTTTCGGCACCCGGAAAACCAAAGGGCAAGACCCCTCGTTTTCTCCAGTCACGAAATCCCGGTATACGAAACCCTGAATCGGTTTAGCATGAATAGGTTTCGGCGTTTCAGCACCCGGCAAACCAAAGGGCAAGACCCCTTGTTTTCGCCAGTCGTGAAATCCCGGTATACGAAACCCCGAATCGGTTTAGTGTGAATAGGTTTTGGCGTTTTGGCACTCGGGAAACCAAAGGGAAAGACCCCTCGTTTTCGCCAGTCACGAAATCCCGGTATACGAAACCCCGAATCGGTTTAGCGTGAATAGGTTTCGGTGTTTCGGCACTTGAGAAACCAAAGGGCAAGACCCCTCATTTTCGCCAATCGCGAAATCTCGGTATATGAAACCCCAAATCGGTTTAGCGTGAATAAGTTTCGGCGTTTCGGCACTCGAGAAACTGAAGGGTAAGACCCCTCATTTTCGCTAGTTGCGAAATCCCGGTATACGAAACCTCGAATCGGTTTAGCGTGAATAAGTTTCGGCATTTCGGCACCCTGGAAACCGAAGGGAAAGATCCCTCGTCTTCGCAAGTCGTGAAATCTCGGTATACGAAACCCCGACGCGCTCTGTGGATGAGACCTAGGTCACAGGACAGGGTCATGTGGTAGAAGGTAGGCGCTAGCAGTTAATCAAGGGTTTAAACTCAGGAATCGACATTTCGGGTCCCGAAAGAATCTGGACCGTCCATTTGTAGAGGATGTGTGGCGAAGATCTAAAGCCGCCAGGGTTCTGGAGATCGGGAAAATAGGAGTGAAGACCCCGACAAAATCCCGAAAGGTAGAATGCCGGGATTTAATCCGGGTTGTTGATCAAGCTGACAACCTGGACCGTAGATCCGAATGATACCGGGCTTTCAAGTTTTGGGGATTGAAGGAATAAGGGTTCCTTGCAACAGGAATCTCGAAAGTTGAGTTCTGGTAGCGCCATTTGGTGTTATCATGTGTTCACTGAGGTGATCGCATGAAGTAGGAAAAAGGGGAGCCAAGAAGCTCGTTAAACCCATTTTGGGTTTCGGCATTTCAAGGGACAGGGAGTCGGGGAGAGCTCACACATAAAAATCCCGAAACACGAGAGTTGGAAGCGCCTTTTTGGTAAGGCATGTGGTCATAGCCAACGATCACATGGAGGAGGATAAGGGAAGGGATGGTCTGCGCTAGCCACCATAGAAATTCGGGGATTCTATCCCTCGAAGAAAAGACGAAAAATCTAGGTTGTCGTAGTGGGTGTGTGACAAATTGGTATCAGAGCATGGTTACAACACTTGGCCTACTTGGGCTCATGGACGAGTTGCGCAGAAACTCCATTTGAAGTACTCTTAAAAGGAGTAACTCTCTATCCTAACCCCCTTTATCAAAAGTCGAAGTTAAGAATGAAAATTCCTATTGTGTGTATACATTTGAAAAATATGAATTATGCGTTGAATGTAAATGAATATAATGTTGACTAACAACAAGTGTTTTTTCTCTTTCATGCACAACAAGCGGACGATCAACCGCGGGAAACTGCAGACACATAGAATGGTGATGCACCACGAAGTGGGGGATGGCTCCCACAATAGAGACGAAGAGTCTGATGAAAGGAGAGCGGTAGAGACCCCTCCAGATCTAGCTGAGACTGTGAGAAGCCTCATGGTCGAACTACAAAGCTGCAAGGATGACAACAAGAGGTTGATAAAAGAGCAAGAGAAGCAAACGGAAATTAATGCAGTCTTGCTGCAGAGTTTATCCAACATACAAAGACAATTGCAGGATGGACCTGACACCAGTCACGCGGACCAACGACAGACAAAGAAAAGTCGAAGTCCACCTGAGATACGGAAAAGTGGTCTTTTAGGTGGCCACACTGGGAAGATCACCTCGAGAAAGTTCCACCCCAAAGATAAGGGACAAGCGTCTAACGATTCCTCTGGAAAGGAAACTTGCAATTCGGAGGAATATTCTAGTAGCAAAACTAGTTCTTATTCCCGAATAAAATGGAAGAAGCGAAATCATTCCAAAAATCATAATCTGGAAGAATTCAATAAGGCCAAACCACCCTCTTTCGATGGTGAAATAAAGAAGGGAGAGGAAGCGGAGGCCTGGATGCTTGGACTAAAGAAGTATTTCAGAGTCCATGACTTCTCGAAAAACTTGAAGACCCGAGTAGCCACTTTCAACCTGAATGGGAAGGATTCCATTTGGTGGGAAGACCTTAAGAACGTAAAAGGGATTCACAAAGAAGACCTATCTTGGCAACGGTTTGAGAAATACTTCAGGAAGAAGTATCTGTCGGAAAAGTATTTCGACGAAAAGACTAAAGAATTCTATGAACTCAAGCTGGGGCATCTCACCATAGAGGAATATGTCAGCAGATTCCTCAAGTTGTTGAGGTACGTACCCTATATAAAAGCAGAAAAGGCAAAGGTGCAACGATTCATCAGTGGACTACCTAAGGACTATCAGAACAGGATTGAGTTTGGCGAGCCAAAGACCCTAGAAGACTCTATCTGAAAGGAAAGATATTGTTATGAACAACTTGGGCATCGGACAGAACCTCACGAAGGCTGGAAGCAGAAGAATAGTTCGGGATTCCAGAAAAAGGGGTTTAGATCCCCAAGATTTAAAAACTATAAAAAGGACTCAAGGATGAGCTTTCCAACCCGAAGTGTACACCAACAGAATTTCCCCTCCCAGGGCGGAAATAAACCTTTTGGATCTACCCCATGAACGATTGATAACCCAAAGAGAGAACCCTTGAAATGTTGGGGTTATGGAGAAGAACATCTACTGAGGGACTACCCGCACCGACAACAAAACAGTCAGAGAATTTACAACATTCAAGAAGCTACCACCGTCAATGACGTGGCGAGGAGCGTGCCGCAAATTTATGCAGCCTTGGATAATAAACAAGCTAACCACCAAGCTTCAGTGGTGGAGATGGAAGGTATGATCACCAACCATCTAGTGTCTATTCTAATTGACCCTGGTTCAAATTTGAGTTATATAGCCCCTAAGGCTATTGATAATTCTAAATTACAGCCACATAAACACGCCAAGCCATGATTGGTACAATTAGCCACTGGAACCAAAAGAAAGGTAGCGGAGGTCATACCAGCTTGCCAATTCACTATGTTTGAATTCCCCACCCAAGCAACCCTTAACATATTACCCCTAGGATCGTATGACCTGTTGATTGGTATGGACTGGTAGCCACATATAAAGCTAGATTGGACTGTTACCATAAAACCTTAGAATGTGTAAGTGAAGAAGGAAGAAGGATAACCCTTCAAGGGATCCAAAAACCTATCTTGGTGAGACGAATATCATCTCTTCAAATGAGAAAGTATTGAAGAAAGGGATGTCCACTATATGCGATATAGGTGTTGGAATCAATTGAAGATGACAAACCAAGCCTCGAAGACCACCCCACACTAAGAGAATATAGAGATGTGTTTTCGGAAGAGGTACGGGGTTTACCTCCGAGAAGGGACATTGACTTCTCAATAGAACTTGCACCAGGAGCAGTGCTTGTGTCTAGGACACCCTATAGGATGTGCACACCTGAGCTAGTTGAGCTTAAATTAAAACTAAAATAAATGATGGACAAAGGCTATATCCGGCCCAGTGTTTCCCCATGGGGAGCACCAGTTTTGTTTGTGAAGAAGAAAGATGGTACCCTCCGACTGTGCATAGATTATAGACAACTCAATAAGGTAACCATAAAGAACAAGTACCCCTTACCTAGGATCGATGACCTATTCGATCAATTGGGAGGTGCTTCCATCTTCTCAAAGATTGACTTGAGATTTGGATACCATCAAGTCCGAATCAAGGGTGAAGACATCAACAAAACTGCCTTCAGGACGAGATATGGTCACTATGAGT
>SNQJ01S0297371.1:0-10497 GCA_010110895.2 Picea sitchensis
AATTAAGCATGGGTTCTCTTACTCCACAAAGTGTCTTCCCGTGAGGGCTTTCACCATAAGGGGACCACTTTGGAGTTCATCCATATTTACTTCTTATCAACCATGAAAAAACAATAATGAGTCATATTTACATCAAACAATATCGGGTCCATTACCCAAGCCTTTTTGCTATGGAGCTTTCTTCAAGGGCTGACATCAATGACAACCAACCTTAATCAACAATTTTACCATGATAAATTTTACATGAATATTTGGCTGCCAACAATGGCAACATGTTGGGTGAAGCAGTTATGTGTGAATCATCATAACTTTATATTAGAGAACAGACGACTCGAAAAAAATTAAAAGACAGATCGAGCATTTCGAAAATAACTCAGAAAAAAATAACACAGTCATAGTATTGGATAATGTTTTGTCCAAAAAATTGTAATCCAGCATCTCGTTTTGATCACAGGGGTGGCGATGTTTATATATATTATCCAATACCGTTGACAGGGCCACTACTGCCAGCAGGTGTCCATACCCTTGGCAGGGATGTCATTTAACCCACTCTAGTATTCCTATCATGTCCAAGAGTGTCCATTTATGATAAAAGCATCCTGACATCTGATCAATTTAAAAACATACCTGATGATCTTCGAACCTGACATTGTTTCACTATCAACAAGCCTGCTCAGTACCCCGATGAAGTTGTCTTAGTATCATGTGTGCATTTACCCGTTGCCAGCAGACCTATTCAGTATCTCGATGGGTTTACACACAATTCCCACACATTAAATTTCTTCCAACTCTCTAAAATTCTTTGTAAAATTTTCAGAAACTTCATGATATTAGAGAGTAGGGTGATACTAGAATTTCATAGCCAGGCAATGAAAGGATTGATATTTTCAGAATTATTTTTCTGTTCTGATGAATTTCATCGTAATTTGGACATTTAGATTTCAGTTAAGAAATCATCTCCGGGATGGGAAAGCGCTATGAGTTGTTCTCGTTAAAATAGGGACAACGTCAAAAGCTTTTAAAGATAATCGTGTTACCCTAAGATTTTGATGAAAACTGGGAACAATGACTGGAGAAAAACTTACCGTAACTGATCTGTGTTTATAACTTAATGTTCAGATGCTTTGAAATGTTGTCAACAACTTCTAATGAAATATCCAATTCCCTTCAACAATGAATGGTGATCCAGAAATAATCATCTAGAAAACACACAAAAATCACATAAAATGAAAAGACACAAAAAAAAATATAAATGTAAACTAAAATACTTATAAAGGGGTGGATATGATTTAATCAAGTGAAGTATTTCTTGAAAGACTGGCCATTCACTGGGAAAGTGTCCGACTGTCCCTCCAAGTATGCAGACAAAAAGAACTAGGACCCAATTTTTCAGAAATGAAAAAAGGCCCCAGCCACAGGTTTTGGAACTTGGTATGTTCTCCTTTACTCTCGTGCACTTTTTTCCATTTGAGGACCAAATCTCCTACATTAAAATTCCTTTAAGAGGATGAGCTTGTATCAAACCATCTCTTCACAATTTGATGGTGATGATCAAGTTTATGTTTTTCTTGTGTCCTCATTTCTTCTAATTTTAATAAAACGTTTATCCGATTTTCTAGAGGAGGACATTCCTCTTCTTGAAATTTTTGCGATAATTGCAGAGAAGGAAGAAAGACATGTGGAGGGATAATGTATTCTCTTCTATAAATGAGGAAGAAAGGAGATTTCCCAATGGAAGATTTTGGAGTTACTCTGTCAGCCCAAAGTGCCTTGTACAATGCATTGTGCCAGTTCTTGTGGTTTTCTGACACTGTTCTCTTTATGATCTTGATCAAATTTTTGTCCGTTGATTCAACCAAACCATTCCCCTAAGGGTAATAGCTGGCAGAGTACTTAAGATTAATCCCTTTCTCTAGAGAGAAGAGATTCATGTCCAGGGATGAAAAATAAGAAGCATTTCCAAAAACCAAACATTCAGGAATTCTGAAATGAGTAATAATATGACAGTTCAGAAATGAAACTACCTGGTTTGTGTTGACCACCTTTAATGGTAAATCTTCAGACCATATCGTAAAATAGTTTTTTTCCTTGAGAATGTATTTGTGCTACTGTGAGGAAGGGGGATTGATTGGTCCTATAATATCTAGGCCCCAGTGTTGAAAAGGTGTGTCTACAGTAACAGGCTGCAAAGGTAACGCTACTTTTTTCACCCGTCCTGCAGCCTTTTGACAGATTATACACTTGTGAGAAAAAGTATGAGAATCCTTAAAAAAGGTAGGCCAATAGTAGCCAACCCTTAGTACTTTGTGGGAAGTGGTATCTCCACCAAAATGACCCCCAACATCACCGAAATCAAGTTCATCTAGTACTCTTTCAGATTCCTCTTTCTCTAAGCAACACTGAAAAACACCGTCAAAATTATTTTGAAATAATATGTCATTAATTAGTTGGAAAGATGCATATTTAAGCCTTAGTGATCTTCTATTTTTCGGATCAAGATTACGAGGAGGTGTTTCGTGCAAAAAATAAAATCTAATATTCTCATACCATGAATTGGCAACAGTTTGTGCACAACAGACTTGTGTTCCATTATGTTGATTTCCTGACTTTTCAACTAAATCAGTTATTAATTTACAAAGTCCTTGACCTATAAAAAAGTGTGCAGGTACTATTTCAAGATCATATTCCTGAAGTGATGTCATCCAATTTTCCCTTTTCTCACCCATCTCTTTTTTCACTAACAGATTTCTTACAACAGGGTAAGGAACAACAATTTTGGTCCTGGATTTCAACAGGTAACACCTGAAATGTTTAACTTCTTTAAAAATGATGTATGTTTGTTGATCTAGCATAGGTTAATTTAGTTCTACCCCTTTAAAATCAGATCTCATGAATGAAATGGGTATCTCATTGCTTTCAAAATTTTTATGTGTAAGCACAACAACATAAGATCTGTCAGATGCAAAAGTATATAATGTGAAATCCTGGGAAAAATCAGGGCTCATCAAGGAAGGTGCTTCGATTATGGATTTTCCAATAGAATTGAAATATTGATTATCTTGTGATCCCCATTTGTATAGGACATCATTTTTTATCAGGTTTTGTAGAGGTTTGACCATCTCAGAAAAACTCAGAACAAATCGTCTGACAAAATTAATTTTACCCAGAAAGGATTGCATGGCCTTTTTGGAAGAAGGTGGGGGAAGGTTGGAAATGGTTTGGGTTCTTTCGCTATCGATTATCATTCCATATTTAGAAACTATAAACCCAAGCAATTTCCCTTGTTCCACTGCAAATACTGATTTTTTAGGATTGAGGGAAATGCCAAACTTGCGACATCGTTCTAACATGGCCCTAAGATGATACATGTGGTCTTTCTTGGCTTTGGAAAAGATGGTGACATCATCTAGATAGACCAAAACTGACTGATTAATAATGACATGAAAAGAAATTTCCATTGCCCTTTCGAAAGTGGCACCGATATTTATCAATCCAAAAGGCATTTTTCTGTAGGAGTAGATGCCCCACGGGGTACGAAAAGTTGTTTTTAGTTGATCTAACAGAGACATGAGGACCTGGTTATATCCTAAGAAACCATCTAATAAACATAGTCTTTTAGAACTAGATACTTGTTGCATAATTTTTTCCATTGGAGGAACAGGGTAATTGTCTTTATCAGAGGCTCGGTTTAAATTGAGAAAGTTGACACAAAGTCAAATTTCTCCACTCTTCTTCCTTACCGGGACTAAGTTGGATACCCATTGGGTATGATGGACTGGAAAAATGATCTTGGAAGTGAGTAATTTATTAAGTTCCTTTTTTATAGTGGGTTCTAGTTTCGGATGCATTTTCCTCAATTTTTGTTGAAACGGTTAGGTTTAGGGTATTATAGGAATTACATGTTGTATTATGTTTGGGTTGAAAGTTTTTAGATCATCGTATGTCCAATAAAATACATCTTTGAATTCTTTGAACAATTTTATAAAAGTTGATTTTTCTTGTTCAGAGTACCCTTTTCCCAGATTGATATTTTGAGGATGATCTTGCATTCCTAAATTGACAGTTTCGTACAACAATGAGGAACTGTTCATTTTGCAATTGAATACCCCTCAAAACTTGTCATGTAGGTCATAAAAATTTTCTAATCTAATAATAGATTTGGGAATAGAGTTTACCAGCTCGAATGATGATTCTACAGATTGAGGATCAGATATTACCATGAAATCTCAGATATTTTCATCATGAGTGTTTTCATCGATTATTGCATCTTGGAAGGTGTCTTCCATATGCAAAAAATTGATGATATTTTGATCGTCATCGAATACTCGCCAGTTTTTTATGTTGTCAGGAATCGATTGCCTAAATAAAAATTCAACCGAGAACGAGTTAGGAGAAAGACCTTCAGTAGGCAACAATTTAGAAGAAAAATTAGCTAGTAAATCATCTTCTAAATTACTTGACCTAGGGATGGAATTTATATTGAATTATAGAAATTTGTGCATTAAACCCCATGTTGGAGAATAACCCTAACTTACATTATTTTATACCTAGCTTAGACTTCTAGATCTTGGTTAATACATTCATTTACACTTTATTTCACCTAATTTGGCCACATAGAGAAGAAGGGCGCCTCATCCCTAGATTTTAGGGAAAACTGCTAATTTTAGATCAAGACTCAACTCCCGGTTCTTGATTTTCTAGATTTATTCTTGATTTTCTTGATTTATTTATGATTTATTCCAACTCCCCCATGCAAAAAATCATCTATTATTGGGGAATACGCACCTCCTCTTTGAGTGAGAGATTTATTCCTTAATTAATGATTTTTCCCGTTACTATTATTAGTAACTACTATTTCGGGTCAGTTAAGTGAGTTGGAACTGCTTCTCTTGTCAATTAAGTGAGCTTAAGTGAGATAATGCACATCACTTGACTCTTTTGGACATTAATGAGTGTGTGGCATGTATCTTTAGTGGTCTAAGTCGAACTATGTGGTCTCCCTTAGCTTATGACACCTATTTTAGCTATTTCTAGCTTTTTTTGACTAGATTTTCTATGTTGGAAATTCTATATATTCACCTCCTCTCTTCTTTTTGAGGATGGTTGCTCATGTATATTCATTTTTTATTAATACAATTCTATGATTTATGAAGAAAAAACTTTCTCTCATCTCTTGAATATCAACAAATTGCATGTGTTCAATTTAACTAGAATTCTAGATCTATCGGGGTTTCTGCAGGAATTCTACACCCCATACCTCGGTTTGGTAACTTTTCAAAAGCAGTGATAAACAATGTATTTCATTTCTCACCTGTTTAACTATGATTTCAGAGTCACCAAATACTACCAATTTTTTCATGTCCATATCCAGTGCCTTCCTTAGTCCCTGCAGAAGTGCTTCATATTATGTCGTGTTGTTAGTACATTCAAACTCCAATGGAAAGCCAATAAATGTTTTGTTACCTATGGGATTGATGAGAACACAACCAACATCTACCCCTTCTCAGGATTTGGATCCATCAAAATATAAGGACCATACTTTTTCGTCATTAGCAATGTTCAGTGTACTTGGAAAAGTTGTTGTCTAAGTATAGACTTTTACTTCGGATTGTTTTTCTGGGTTGGTGATAGAGGAAATTTCAGTCATAAAATTACCAAAAAAAGTATTCATTCCCTACATCTCAATCGAATTTGCAACATTAATAAAAGGCTCATTTGGGTTGTTTAAATCTGTCACATTGTACTTGAGGTAACATTCTCTGTTTATTCTGATCTTGTTGGGCTGTCCATTTTCTGCTAACCACAAATGAGACCAGTCTGTAGCAAAATATCGATGTAATTGTTCTGACCAATCTCTACTAAAAAATAAACCATATACTTTAGGAATGTCAACAACAATAATATCAATTACTTCGTGAACCTTGGGATTGGATGATAACCTTATCAACACATTTTTAAGTTCACCAATAAATTTGACATTAGTTCGATTTAATTGAATGATCTTTAAATCAGAAGGTCTTACCTCAGCGTTAATTTTCTGACACATAGATAGAGGCATTACGTTTGATGAGGCACTGGAATCAACCATACAGTTATGTACATTCCTATTGAAAATTTCAAAAGTTAATAAAAAAAGAGGCACATTTTTTCGTGCAGAAACAACAAAATTCTATTGTTTTTTTATGGTTGTATCTGAAACAGTTTTCTCTAAGTTTCCTACAGTTTTTTCTGATGTGTTCTTTTTATCCTGATTTTCAGATGAATTTTTACCTGGGACATCTTTAGCTTTGTTTGGGTCACTTTCTGTTGATTTCTTGTTGATAAGATCATTCTTTTTATTATTTTCAACAATACTTTGGAGCATTTTCTGTAGAATAAGAGGAAATTTTAGTAATTCAAAAATTGATATATTAGCCCTTAGTTTTTTCAGATCTTCAACTAAATCGTATTCCAAAAATGGGGCTGCAGAGTTTTGTCTTTTTTTAGTTTTCTTTGGCTATTTTGAAACCACATTTTTACTTGTTTCGGTTGAAGGTTTGTTTTGTGTTTTACTTCTAGTGTTATAGGGATGGATAGTTTCAAATTCTGCTTGAAATATGTTGTCTGACAAATGCCCAAAAATGGAGGAGATGAGTCCCCCTCCTCTGGCATTTCTTCCTCACCTGTATCTTCATGATTTTCAGGAGGTACAGAAACAAAGTTATCATGTGCTTCTAGTATTGTTTACCTTTGAAGTTTAGTCCTTCTGTGGTCGGGTTTGGCAGGTTTGGAGGAAAAGGTTTTATGAAAGGTGGTCTAAAACCTCCTTTACTTGTAGATTCCTCCTCAGTGGATCTCTTCAATTATATGACCTAATTGGATAATTTCTGAAAAGCCTTCTGCAGACTCTCCAGGTCTAATGTGTCTTATTGATTTTTAGTTTGAGGAGGCCTAGTGAGAATTTATATTTTATTTTTAGAGGATGAAGTTGTTTCATCCTCACTACTTAGGTTATATTTTAAGCTCAGAATGTATTTCTCTATTAGGAATGCCCCCTCAAAGGCTTCTAATAATGTGTTATTTTTTAACCTTTTAACCCATATGGCTATGTTGTTATGCAGGGCCTTAGTATAGTATGCAACAATAAGATTGTATGCTAGCATCAAATCTACATGAATTTTGTTTTTTAGCGTTAGGAATATCTGGTTAAAGTCCTTAAATTTTTCCTTAGGGTTCATTTTCAAACTAGAGAGTTCCATTACCAAAAATTATGGAGATTTATCATCCCCAAATTTTTCGAGAAAGCAGGTTTCAAACTTGTCCCAAGAGATGATGGTTTGAGGTTGTTGTGCAAAATACCAGGTTGAGGCATTCCCCTCAAAACTGTAAGGGAATAACCTGCACACGACATCTTTGTGTCCGACACTCTGGAGTCTAACGGCTAACATGAATTTATTGATGTGATCCTCAACTGACTGCTTTGAATATGGATCAAATTTGGGTAGCCATTTCTCCAGATGTTTAGGCAACGAGTGTTGGGGTCCAGGTACTTCCACAGCATCTTGATCGAGCCAAGGTTTGGCGGGATTATTTTGGTTTTCCATGGGAGTTGGTGGAGTTGAAGGTTGAGATGGTTTAGATGAAGAACTACCTTCATCTTATGATTCCCCTCCTAAAGAGGGTGGAGAGGAATCAGGTGGGGATGGTGGGATACCAGATCCTCCAGCACCAAGGATAAGTGCTTCAATAGGATTGGTAATATTACTACCTAAAGGGTTTTTGGGCAAACCAGTGTCTTGAGGTTGTTCTTGAATATTTTTAAAATCAAGGGGTTGATTAAGTTGTCTACGAGGTTGTCTAATATGGGATAAATCACTCTGAGTTCTTATGATCGACTAGCGGACAATTTCTTGAACGTCAATCCCTTGAGGAAATGGTGTCACTGGTTTGACAGGAATGTAAGGGGTAATGTTTGAGGTAGTAACTGGATCAAATGTAACTATTGTCCCTTGACCAATTTTTGGAGATCCTTGGTCATGTTTGACCTATTTTGGGACTTCAACAGGCTGGTTGAAGGTGGAGCGCAACTCGAAGCAGAGATCGAGGGATCTTATCCCCTTTTTAGGGAATCTTTGGGATTAGGGTTTATGTAACGGGTATGGTGATGTAGACCCATGGTTTTACCCATGTTTAGGCCTATTTTTAATTTATATATAGAAATATAGGTGATGTAAGTAGGTGGTGTGATGCTAGGTGCCAAGTATTGTGCTAAGTGCAAGTAATTGTAAGAGGCTTTATGATTAGTGTATGTTGAGGCTATAAAGATAACTGCGGGTCATCTATAGTTCTTTGTGTATAGACTATGTAAGGAGTCTTTGTGCTGTGATCTAACTTGGGGAAGGAGGATCAGGTGAGGTGCGCGCAGATCTCCTGTCCTCTACAGAGTGAGGTTTTGATTCTCTATGCCTGTAAGACGCTTGAAAAAAGATAATAAAGAAGAGAAGAGTTGGTGGAAGTAGCCCCACACTAGGGTGAACCATGTATATCATGTGTTATGGTTACTTTGTGCATTTTGGTTATTGTCTTGTGTATATAATTTAAGCTTAAGTGTAGTGATGAATGTTTAGATGAATCTAGTATGATATCTCAGTGCTTAAGTGATGTGAATAAATGCTAGATCTGGTATTTTTCCATATGTTAAGTGCTTTGATGTGTTATATCTGGTTGAATACTACGTTGTTATGTAATTAGGGTTTGGATATGTGATGTGGATAAGGGTTAAATATTGATGAACGTTAACTGGTAAGTGCTTTGTTAGAGTGGTGCAATCATAGATCGGTGTCCCAACTAGGTTGCATACATTTGAGTCCTGCAACCACCCCTGCCTCTACCTCGGGTGAGACTTCATCTGCTTCGCAGGTGTTGCTGAAAGGGACGGTATTTAGGGTTTTGTTGGTGTGTTGTTGAAGCATTGAACCCAGGGTCTGCCCCTGTGCCAACAATTGGTTCTGTTGTTGGGACCTGAAACTGTGATTGTTGGGAAATGAAGAAAAGAAAGCTCTGTTCGTAGAACTGCTACTTTAGTGCATAGTATTATACTTAACTTGCAAAGCTCTATGCTAAGAAGAGAAGTCTGATATGAAGTAAGATCTTGAAGCTTTGTTCTCTGATAAAGGTAAGATAAGTGAAAATTTTGGTTTCGAAAGAATGAATCTAGGTATGTTTGATAAATTTTGTCCTAGTCTGAAAAATAGGGTACAGCTAGAAGAAAGAAGATTGGATATGAATAGGTCTGATAGAAATAATGAAAGGTATGTTATCCCTATGCATAGAAATAATGTTTGGACTAACAAATGGATGAAGGATCCTAGAAAGAATTTTTTGCATCTTAGTTATTGTGATCCCAATGCGCAATACAGGAAAGGTTGGGGATCGTTTAAAAGAAAGAGAGGATTAACTCTTTGCTATAGTTGCAGAAGACCAAGACATCTTGCTAAGGAATTCCCTAGTAGAGGTCCTAGGTATTTGTTGTAAAGTTATGGACCATGAAGTTTTGGATTTCCCTAGAATGATTGCAAAAGTTGAAAATATGAATATGAGACAAGAAAACTATGAAACAAGCCAAGAAACTAAGGATATGATAGAACCCTAGAAAGAATCAGAGACTATATTACTACAGATGAAAGAAACCCTGAACGATCACAGAGATATTAACTTATCAGAGGTCTTAAAAGAGAAAGAGTACATTGAAACAAGAATAGGAGACTTTGGCATAGACTGTGTCCTGGATGAGGAAACACAGGTGAATATCATGACATAAAGAACCTGGGAAATTTTGGGAAATCCTGCTATGGTTACTTCATTGGGAGGAATAGGATTATTTAGAGGAAAGATGATAACCCTATGTGGAAGACATACCCAAACATCTATGAGTTCTCATGGCACTTTGATAGAAGAAGAATTTGAGATCATTAAATTTGTTGAGAACAACACCCCATTTGCTATGTTGCTAGGAAAAACCTGGATTGAGAAATATCACATACTAAGGAAACAAGAAGAGGAGGATATAGAACAGAAAAAGAAAGAACTAAGAGATTTCATGGCTAGGAGAATAGCGCACTTACTAGAATAATAAGAGAACCAGTCGAAGCTACTAAAGACCAAAGATATGGACGTCAAAGTTGAAAAGACACGGGAAGATTGGAGACACCTGTCTGTACAAGAGAGTAGAGCACCTACCCCAGAACGAGAAGAAGTATTACCCTTGAACCCTATGAAACACCCTCCACAGTGTGAAGTTATCATGCCAAGAGGAGACAATAACGATAATGGAAAGAGGAAAATAGTGATTTAGGTCACAGGAAAGAAGGCCAGAAAGCTCAGTAAGAAGAGAGAAAAGTTAGAAAAATTGAAATAATTTCCAGGAAAGACTTCACAGAAGGAACGTTTCTAGAACTTGAACTCAACCAGAATATCAGTACAACGAATATTGACACTTATCCACACCCATTCACAACC
>SNQJ01S0297373.1:0-10497 GCA_010110895.2 Picea sitchensis
ACAATTTATTATCTGTTGTAGGAACGATTGTATCTGTATGGTTTCCGTATGTTATATATTGGATAATCATCTATTCTATTAAAGAATATACTTATATTACTACTATATTGGTGACCCTTTGTCGTCACAGGTTCCGCGTACAAGTGTACTGGTTTATAAACAACATATATTGTCTATAGTAGTAATATAATTGAATCTAGACAGTGAACGATATTACAAAACTATTGTTTTTTAGTCATGCCTAGGATAGATCTATTCTGCTTGAAGCATTAAATTCATCATGCAATTTCTGAAACTTCAAGTCCTGGAAAATCTTCTACCTGTCATGAAATCATCATGAGTCATATGACTTTAAGGGTCATTTCTGTAGTGAATTTTCAAACCTGTGTAAACATTTGTAGAAAACTGGAAAGAATTTCAGAAGTATTATATCCATTTTAACTTTGCAGGTTTAAAGGCCGATTGATTTAATAAGGGGTTTACGAAGTATCAAATAAAATTATGACTACAGTTATGAATAAACATATGTAAATCTTCATTCAGTAATCGTTATAACGGATGGCATAGAATTAGTAGCATACAATTGTAAAGGAATATGTCAGAATCAAAACATAGAGACATAATTAATGTTACACTGATAAATCTTAGACTCTTCTTAATACCTAAGGCTTAGATTCCAGCTGCACCGGATTGACAAGAAAATGATTAACTCAATCATTCGTACATTTGGAAAACAAGGTATTTAGTTCCAGGAAAAAGAATTGGAGTACACTCAGATTGAACACAAAAGAAAGATAGGTCTAAACTATTACAGATCCAGGATAAAACATTACAAGAGAAAACACAAGTGTTTTTATTTACCAACACGCTTATAGGTATGCTGAGGACCTACGATGCCAAAAATGAATTGAGGTAAGGCTACAAGAGATGGAAATAAAATAGCATTCACAATTCATTTCATTTCATAAATGTCGAGAAAACAGTCCCAGTATAGGGAAGAAATCAGTCATACTTTTCCTTCGAATAATTCTTAATACAAGTCATAGTAAGAAATCAATTTAATCTTTGGGTAATTTTACAAATTTTAAAGTGGACTCTCGAAACTCGACTGTGAGAAGGAGTAACGAAGTGAAAAGCTAACACACAACGAACCAATTACAGAAATGGTTCCTTAGTTGAATTCTTCTACCATTAACTATCTAGGGCTTATTAGCAGGGGAAAAATGGAACCCGAGCACCTATTAAAGGGGGTTGAAATATCTGTGTGCATGTCCTCACATGGTCGAAACCCCTGCACAGAGTTGCGAGGAACAACCTTAAGTTTTGTTCAACATAAATACAAATAAAATAAAATAAAAAGGAAACGAGTAACATTAGGAAAGAGTTCTCCAAAGTAATACTTAACTTAAGTGGAGGGATATGATATCCTTCGCCATTGCCAGAAGCTCTGTAATTCTCCAAACCCAGAAGGGGAAGAGTATTCCTAGACTTCCTGATGTGTACCCTCGCAAAAATAAAGGGGCCCATCATTAGCATTAAGAATCAATGAATGACCGAAACAAGAATAGAACAAAGAACCAATACACGAATGCTGGAACATGAACAAATTGCATAATAAACATAAACTCAAGAACCATCTTATAGGAATATAAAGAAACAATAGAAGATAACCAATGATCTATCTAACACTCTGAAAATAAGTATTTAAGGAAATGCAGGGTCAACACGATGCCAAAACCCCAAATGCGCATGCCTTGTAAGATGCTCGAGAAGAGTAAAGGTGGCAAGCAGAACATAACCCAAACATATTTAACTTCAGTCAGAGTATAATCCTTTCTTAAGGGTTTGTCCAACTACTATTTCTTTCTGGGAGACTCTCAAATAAGGAAAAAAATACAGTGTTATGAATTATCGAGGAGTATTAGGAGAACAATGATAGATGAACCCCTTTTCTTTTCACAACCCGGATAGAAATAATTTGCTAGAGGGATTGCAGAATCATGGAAAAAATAGGTTTAGCATACAGGCATGTATAAGACCCTAACCCATTTAAACATATGATTTATTTTTTCGACGAAGCATAACCTAGAATAGTAACAAAAAGAACGACAAGTATAGGAGGAGAGAAAGAGGGGCCTACAGGCAATAAACAAGATAATACCAGAACAGTAAGCTGAAAAAGGACAAAAGAAATCCTACAGTAAAATTATTATTTTAGGATAGATACTTACCGAACAGGAGAAATATGGGAGATGCTCCAAGACACCATGCACCGTGCACAGTAAAGTCAAGAAACAAAGTAAAACGCATGATTCAACTTAGAGTATATTGACACAAAGATGAAAATGAATCATGGTTACTACCCTAAAACACGAGCCCCACGCATATTGAATGTGGTGGGTATGACGCGGAAATGCACCATGTGACAACAGTGAAGTGGAGTGTTCAGGTTGGATGAGGGTACATGATGACTCTCGTTGCCCCTCCACCTCCATTAATGGCTGGACAAAAAATTAAATTCGACTGACAATACATCTAGTCACATTTACTAAATTAAGAGGACAAGTAAGGATCTCGTCAAAACCCTTTTACTACTAGTTCAGTTAGCGTCGGTGGTTGGAGTTAGTTAATCCTAGAAAGGATTAATCAACTGCCACCTTAAATTTCACTTCCAACTAAGTAGTTTATTGGGTTACAAACTCTTAGTCAACAAAATAATTTCCAAGCAACCCCTCAAAGTCCATGGTCACCTTTATCAAAAGAAAAACCAACAAATCCAATGTTAAAGAAAATATTTCGACCCCCTTCCTTGTGTTTCTAAAGTTCTCAGGGTATTGAAGTTTAAGCTTGAGCGCGTGCATGAAGGTGGATGTTAAATAAGAGGTTGGAATCCTAAGTACCAGACCTATGTCTATTTTCTGCATTACTACAAAGTTTTTAACATTTAACCACTTACAAAGACGAGTATAACTTAAATGAGTATTGAATAATAAACACTAGACTATGGACCTGTAATTTTAGGAAAAATAAATTGAATACACAGGGTATCACGGTTTTAAATATTAAGGATTACTCCCCTTATTATAAATCTATCATACAGACTTAGATCGTAATTCTCTTAGAAGTTTTTTTTTTTTTAATGACAAAATTGAGGTTTATTACATATAGTATCAGAGAAAAAATTACAACATTGGGCCTGAACAGGGCCATAATAGTTGCTTAGTATATATTCCAATTTATGTAAAACTAATAAACCTTATGGTTACAAACATAAAGCCCTTTCTTCTTTGTATTAATTATGGCATCTCAGGACGATGCAGAAATCAAGATGGAAGGAAATCTGCAGCAAAGACCTCATGGAGATCCAAGATAGAATAGTGACGGAAGCTCACTCACGGAGGTGTTGAAAACAATGAGGAATCTTATTGTTGAACTACAGATTTTCAAAGCCGACAATGAAAAATTGAAGAAAGCACAGCAGGAACAACAAGAGATAAATGAAGTCTTCTTGCACAGTATAGTCACCAAGAAAATCCCAAAGGATGATAACCATGATGAAGAGGTCAACAAAAGGGCCTCCAAGAATTCTGGGCTGGAAACAGAAAAAGGATACAGTTTGTCTGAAGGAATACCTTCAGCTGAAGACTAAATTAAAGCAGACAGAAAAAGAAAACAGGTAGACCACCTTGAAGGAGTATTTAAAAAGATTAAACCAGCTACCTTTGATGGAGAATCCAGGACAGGAGAAGAAGTTGAGGCATGGTTGTTGGACATAAAAAAATACTTCCAGATCTACAATTATTCCAGCAACATGAAGGTCAGAATGAACATCTACAATCTTAAAGGGAAGGCCAACATTTAGTGGCAAGACCTGAAATTGGCCAAGGGCCTAAAGGAGAAACAATTGGAATGGTCTGACTTTAAGAAGTATTTCAAGAAAAAATACCTTTCGGAAAGATATTATGAAAGGAAGACGAAAGAATTTTATGAGTTACGACTCAGACATATGACAATGGAGGACCTTATAAATAAATTTCTGGAACTACTATGGTTCGTACCGTACATCCGGGAGGATAAGGTAAAAATCCAACGATTCTTAAGTTGTTTACCACAGTCCTACTAGGACATAATTGAGTTTGAAAATCTCAAATCCTTGAGTCAAGTATTCAGGAAATCATGAATGTGCTATGACCAATATAAACAATGGGTAGAGTTTCCCAAATCCTAGAAGGATAAGAAGCAAGATTGAATGAACCAGCAGAAGAAGGGATACCAGCCAGCTCCTTATCGGAATGCAGCAAAAAGTTTTGTGAGAAAGGATTTTCACTCCAATCATCCAAATATGAAAAGAAGTGGTAAACCGGTGAACCTAGGAACGAAGAAGTTTGGGGACAGCTCCCGCGAGCCATTAAAGTGTTGGGAATGTGGAGAGCCTCATCTAAGGAGGAACTGTCCACATTTAATTTCAACAAACAGAACTATTGTTCATAATTTGCAATAATCCTTGACGGTGGGAGATGTGGGCAGAAGCCTGCATCGGATAAATGCAGCCATAGATGGTTGACAAGTTGACCACCAGTCCTCAGTGGTAGAAATCGAAGGTAAAATCAATAACACTCGAATTTCTATACTGATTGACCCTGGAGCTATGTTAAGTTATATTACCCCTGATGTAGTAGAGTCAAATAAACTTAAGAAACTGAAGCACGCAAAATCATGGCTTGTACAACTAGCAATAGGTACTAAAAGGAAAGTAATTGACTTTATTTCTGATTTTGAGTTCATCTTAGATGGTCAAAATATAAGAACAAATATGAACATTCTACCACTAGGATCTTACAATATGATTATCGGGATGGATTGGTTGGAACAACACAAAGTAGTACTAGATTGTTATACAAAGATACTTAGCTATAAACATGATTTTGGCACTGCTAAAACAACCCAAGGTATACCAAAACAGGTATCAGTCAGACAAGTTTCAATGATGCAACTCAAGAAATGTATGAGGAAGGGATGTCAAGTTTATGCCATCCAAGTGACGAATCTGTTAGACAAAGAAGATAAGCCAAAGTTAGAAGACTTCACTGTCCTACATGAATTCAGAGACATGTTTGTAGATGAGATACCAGAATTACCTCCTAGAAGGGAAATAGACTTCTCCATAGACCTACTACCCGGTTCAACCCCTATCTCAAAAGCACCGTACCGAATGAGTCTACCAGAACTGACAGAATTAAAAATACAATTACAGGAATTGTTGGACAAAGAGTATATCAGACCGAATGTCTCACCATGCAGGGCACCAGTCCTCTTTGTGAAAAAGAAAGACGGTACTCTAAGACTATGTATCGATTATAGACAACTGAACAAAATGACTCTTAAGAACAAATACCCCTTACCAAGGATAAATGATCTGTTCGATCAAGTAGGTGGGGTCAAGATCTTTTCAAAGTTGGATTTACGATCCGGTTATCATCAAGTTAGGATAAAAGACGAGGACATAAGAAAAATAGCTTTTTGGACAAGATATGGACATTACGAGTTCGTAGTCATACCTTTCAGACTCACTAACGCATTAGCCACATTTATGTGCCTAATGAACAATATTTTCAGTCAGTACTTAGACAAGCTCGTGGTAGTATTTATCGATGATATTCTGGTCTATTAAAAAATGGAGGTAGAACATGATGAACACTTAAGTATAGTTCTGTACACGTTGATGAAACACAAACTGTATGCCAAATTTGACAAGTGTGACTTCTATCAAAAAGAAATACAATATCTAGGACATTTAATTTTAGCAGAAGGCATTGTCATAGACCCAGAGAAGACAAAATCCATTATGGAATGGCTAGTACCTAAGGACGTAACGAATATTCGGTCATTCATGGGAATCACTTGATATTACCATAGGTTTATAGAAGGGAAATATAGCCTACCCTATCATGTCATTACAAAAGAAAGGGACCAATTTTAACTGGTCAGAGAAGTGTCAAGGCAGTTTCAACAAACTAAAGGAATTATTGACAATTACACCCATATTGAAGGTAGCAGACCCAGAAAAAGACTTCACCATATGTGTTGATGTAAGTAAAGAAGGACTAGGTGGTGTCCTAACTCAGGAAGGATACGTTATTTGTTATGAGTCCCAAAAATTAAAAGAACATGAGCGAAATTATGTCGCTCATGACTTAGAATTGGCAGCGGTAATACATGCCTTAAAAATGTGGCGACACTACATAATGGGTAGAAAATTTCTACTATTGACGGATAATAGCGGGGTGAAATATCTATTTAGCCAACCAGATCTTAATGCAAGACAAGCAAGATGGCTAGCCTTCTTGAGTGAATTTGACTTCGAGGTCAAACATATCAAGGGTGAGGAAAATAAAGTAGTAGATGCTTTAAGCAGAAGAGTCCATGGGTTATTTGAGATAAATATCAGCAGGGCAGAAAGTGACCTGGAACAAAGGATAAGGACGACATGTATTAACGATGAAAATTACACTAAGATGATGATAGAATTACAAAACAGTACCGCAAACTCAGATAAACCAGATCTAAGTATCGACAAGAAGGGACTATTACGGTTTAAAAGTAAACTTTACATACCAGATTCAACAGAGTTAAAATTAATAGTTTTGGATGAAGTGCATAAGAAACCATATTCTGTCCATCCAAGTTACCATAAAACAATAACAACACTTAGAAAACTATTTTACTGGCCTAATATGAAAGGCGAAACAATAGAGTACTTGGCTAGGTGCCAGGATTGTCAGGAGGTTAAGGCTGAGCACCAGCATCCAGCCGGCCTATTACAACCATTACCAGTACCAGAATGGAAATGGGAGACCATATCGCTAGACTTTATAACAGGTTTGCCTAAAACTCAGAAACAGAATGATTCTATCATGGTTGTAATCGATAAACTCAATAAGTCTGCACACTTTATTCCTGTAAAGTCTACTTTTGAAGCTATAAACATTGCTGAAATATTCATGAAAGAAATTTTTAGACTATATGGTATTCCTAAAATGGTGATTTCAGATAGAGTCGTAAAATTCACATCCGCTTTTTGGAAGGAATTGTTTGCAGGGCTAAACACTAATCTGAATTTCAGTAAGTGTTATCATCCACAAACAGATGGACAAACCAAAAGGAAAAACCAAATCATAGAGGATATGCTCTGCATGTACGTAAGAACAAAACCAAGCAAGTGGGAAGACTATCTGCACTTGGTAGAATTTTCATATAACAATGGGTACGAAACTTCGGCTAAGTTGAGCCCTTTCGAAGTACTGTACGACAGAAAGTGTATGACTCCAATTAGTTGGGATAAACTAGCTGACAAACTTATAGTTGGACCAGAGATGCTCAAATAATTGGAGAACATGGTAAGGAAGGTACAACAAAACTTGAACAAAACTTGAAAGAAGCACAGGATAGACAGAAGAGCTATGCAAATCAGAAAAGAAGACACTTGGAATTTCAAGTGGGAGACCATGTTTATTTGAAGGTCAAAGCACGAAAGAGCTCGTTGAAGTTAGGGAACTGTGCCAAGATGRCACCCAGGTTTTGTGGGCCCTTCGAGATACTAGCTCGAATTGGACCCATAGCATACCAACTTGCACTTCCCGCTAATCTAAGAATTCATAATGTATTTCATGTTTCTTTGTTAAAAAAATATATTCATGACCCTACTCATATGATTGATTAGAACTTGGTGCAGGTGGAACCTGAAGGCGAGTTCCAGGTGTAACCCCTGCGTATTCTGGACTGGAGAGAAATATCACTTCGGAACAGAGCCGTCGCTCAGGTAAAGGTGCAATGGAAGCACTTTAGTCCTAAGGAGGCCACTTGGGAGTTGGAGGGAGATTTGCGGAAATATCATCCAATCCTGTTCCAAGGAAGGGATGACCACTGAGGATAGTGTTTTACTGAAGGGGGAAAGGATGTGATATCCCAAAAAAATAAAGTATTTTTGAAATTTAAATTTGTTGGAAATTTATTCCATTTTTAGTAAATTTGAATTTGGAATTTTTTTGCCATTTATGGCAATTCTGAATTTCAAATTTGATAATTGTAATTAATTATTATGACTGTTGGGAAGAGACCTAATTTGACCCAACTAAATATTTGACTATGACACTTGTATGAAAAAAATATATTTTATATTGATTGCAGGAGGACAAATGGAACAACCATGTTAAATTTAGCTGACCATGACTCCATGAGTGGGGAACATGTTGGAACTACCTCTAGGTTGATTGTTACAAGTGGAAAATCAGTGATTTGGCCATTACTAGCCCCTGAAAATTAGGGATTTAGAAAGCTGCGAAAATTCCCAAGCGAGGCAAAAAGACCTAGGCAAATTGATAAATAGCATATGTGAGGAGGCAGGACGCTGCCGAGTATGCTGGGAAAGAGACTATTGATTTTTACTTGGTATTATGAACACTAATGAGTGAGTGTGAGGCAAGAGGAGTCTATTGGAATTAAAGGACATTGCTGAGGAGGAGTCTCCAACTTCTCTCTCATGGATTCATGGTCAGCCTAGGGGGTGAATCGGGCAAGTTATTTTGGCTGCCCTATTCTACGGTTGGGAGGAACGTGGTTGTTCCCTTTGTATTTCCGCGAATTGGTTCAGATATGTTAAATTCCTCCTTTTGTGCTTGAATGATTTTGGGTATCTGATATTATGCATCTGTTGGTGTTAAGTTGAAATAATTTCCATGGATAATATATGTTCGATTGTATGAAGTTTACAGTCAAAAGTTAAAATTCTAGGCAGAATTACCTATGTACACTTGAACTTGAAAGAACAAATCTATCTACAAGGGTACGTTTATTTCTATAACTGAAATATTAGGAATATCTATCCATAAATAATTGGAGTTGAGCAAGTCTGTATCTATGTTACATATCAACTTATATATATATATGATTACAATTTATTATCTATTGTAGGAATGACTGTATCTGTATGGTTTTCGTATGTTATATATTGGATAATCATCTATTCTATTAAATAATATACTTATATTACTACTATATTGGTTACCCTTTGTCATCACAGGTTCCACGCACAAGTGTATGGGTTTATAAACAACATATATTGTCTATAGTAGTAATACAATTGAATCTAGATAGTGAACGATATTACAAAACTACTGTGTTTTAGTTGTGCCTACGATAGATCTATTCTGCTCGAAGCATTAAATTCATCATGCAATTTCCAAAACTTCAAGTCCTGGAAAATATTCTACCTATCATGAGATCACCATGAGTCATACGACTTTAAGGGTCATTTCCGTAGTGAATTTTCAAACCTGTGTAAACATTTGTAGAAAACTGAAAAGAATTTCAGAAGAATTATATCCATTTTAACTGTACAGATTTAAAAACCCATTGATTTAATAAGGGGTTTACGAAGTATCAAATTAACTTATGACTGCAGTTATTATAAGGTCTCTTCCCATAGAGCCTTATAAAACACAAGTTAAAATAGAGAATAGAGAAATGCCATCCTGTACAATTTAATCATCAACATATAACCATTTATTATTCAACAGAAATTAAATTTATGAACATCATGATCATAAATCACATAACAACCACATAACACAACATATTCAACATCTTGATGATAACCACCTAACACAGTGAAATCATGAAAATACATACCTCTGACTGATGTTATTTCTCCAATCTCCAGTTGTCCTCTTTGTTGCTCTGCCCAAACTCTACCCAAAACTGAATCTTTCCTCCCTATCAGCTAGGAACAAAGCCTATCCATCTCCCTAGCTCCAGGATTCTGTGAGGATTCCTGGCCCCCAAGCCCAAAACTCCCAGCAACCGATGCTCCCCTGTAACAGTCCACCCAAACTCCAAACTAGAGAAATAACAACCAAAAAATACAGTCCCTAATCTTAAAAATTCTTCCTTTCCCCCAAATTTCAAAAGTCCTTCTCTTGAATGCCTCTACCCCCTCATATCCTCCTTCCCATTCACCACCTCCTCCCTTAATTCAATGCCACCCACCTTATCCCTCCATTCAATGCCTTATCCCTCCATTCAATGCCTTATCCCTTCATACATTAAGTTTTCTATTAAAAAAATTAAAAGTTATTAAGCCTTTAATTCGTTACCCAAACATTAAATGAGTTAATTAATTAATTAATTAATCAAAATATATTAAACAATAAATAAATAAATAATTAATATTATTAATAAATAATCATTATTTAACTAATACACATTAAGACAATTAATTATTTAATTAATTATACTTGATAAACCTTAAGCAATTATTTAACTAGGGTTGTTACATACACCCACCCTTAAGGAAACTTCATCCCAAAGTTAAAGTATTTTATGATACAAGGGAAAAGAAACATGGTTCACACATTCCTAACAAATAACTGACATTATTAGTAAGTAAGCCAAGAAAACTCATACATACTAGTGTACATGTGCAAGAAATGCATGTGTAGC
>SNQJ01S0297376.1:0-10550 GCA_010110895.2 Picea sitchensis
GTAAAGAGAATTATTTTCTGTTTTGTATATTCAGAAAATCATCATCCTTCTTGTATATATTCGTCTTTAGAAGAGGAAATCCTGCAGCCCTGCATTATAGATGTAGATTCGGTGGCTTTACCTCAGCTCATTCACAAAGATGATCACTGTATTTCTTTTCCTTTAGAATATGATCAGCCATGTGAACTTGAAAAGATAGAAATTGTTTCAGATCCTGTCCAGATCTTAGCCCCTCTTGTCATAATTTCTGAACCTTGTCATGAACTCGTTAACTCTCATGATCAGCCCACAACTTTTCAAGTTAAGATCCGGATGAAGATGTTCAAACCTTTAAAGATGCCCCTTCTTCTTCATCCTTATCCTAATGACTGTTATGAATATCTCCCTTGGTTTTATGGAGAGAATCAAGCTTCAACTGAGAGACACGTGGAATCCTTTTTGGATTTTGTTGATCGTTTTCAGCTTGCTCATGAAGATGTGATCATGAGAATTTTCTCAAAGTCTCTGATCAAAGATGTTTCTACATGGTTTAAAAGTCTAAGAACTAATTCAATTGGCTCTTGGACCAAGTTCTCTAATGCTTTCCTGAAGTATTGGGGCAATTAAAAATCTTAGATTCATACCTTGCTGATTTCTATGCTTTGAAACAAGAGCAGGATGAAGTCTTGCATGTTTTCAATAGAAGGTTTTACCATGTTTATTATGACATCCCATTGGAGATTCGGCCTACTGAGATTGTTTCCATGGTATATTATCTTATGGCTCAGCATAATGAACTTGTCCTTATCTTGCTAGAAAAGAAGTCTTCATCATTAGGGAACTTGTTTGAAGATGCTCAAGAGGTGGAGGAGAATATCCGTACTTCCAAGAGGATCCGACAACGGGCTGACCTTGACAATCTGCTTGCACATGAGCAAAAACAATGTCAGTATGGTTCATATTTTGAGCAGGGAGGTAATGAGTATGAAGAAGATTTAGAACAACAGAAAGCATACGAGCTTATTTCAGATTTAGATCTGAATTCGTCAACATTGGCAGAATATTCTAGAGACAGGTATGTTTGTGAAGCTTATGATCAATTTGTAAATCGGGAAGAGCCTATGATGACTGATGATTGCATAATAAATTATATGTTCTCAGCTAAGCCTAATCCATGTGATGGAAATCTTGTTTTGTTATCCTCTTGTCAGCATTATTCTGATAATGAAATTGTAGTTTTTGATGATCATGAGTTGATCTCAAAAGGACAAGAAGATGATCATTCTTCTTGTAGAGGAACAGTCATGGCYGAGCRARAGGTTAYCATGGACATGCAACTTTTTCCCRAGAAGMARCATGTTTCTTATTTTCTTTTCAAGGATCCAGTAGCAGTTTTCATGGATCTATACTTTTCAGAAAACCTGAAGAGTTCAGATTTCCTTAGTTTGCAAATGTTCATGGGCGACAGTTTCAGATCTGCGACAAATGCTAAGGGAAGCCATCAACTTTCAGATGTGCAGACACAGGGGAATTGCAGCAAATATGGAGAAGAAGGTGAGGAGCTGAAAAGTCTAGATCAACAGTCCATCCTACATGCTTCTCCGGCAAGGGTTGAGCAGCCTACATTCAACAATGAGATCAGTAAAGGAAGCTTTCAACATCATTTCAATTTATAGTAAGATCAGCAGCTCAAAGAGGTATTGTTTTATGATTTTGAAGACCCTATTGCTAACTTTTTGGATTCTATCAGCAGCATAGATGTTAAGATATTTTTGTCAGAAGGAGATTGTCTTAATCATTTGCTCAAACCTCTTTTCTTTATGATATGGCCTTCATTACTTTTCGTCTCAAGATTTATCATGGTGACTGTAAATCAGTTTCTGACATGGCTTCATTGGAAGCATGATTTCACTTAACAAATGGCAGAGCTGGTTAGTGTAGGAGTAGGAAATAAGCTTGTTGCTCGAGCATTTCTTTCTTCTAATTTGCAGCAGAAATTATATTTAACTTGGTTGAATAAAGGCGGGTTTTGAAGGTTTACGGAAGATCAGTTGCACAGAGTTTGAGAATTTTCAGAGATTGGTTTTACAGGCTAATTGACTCCATGCCCAATGGAACACTAGAGTTTAAAGTTCTGTTTGAGCTTTCACCGGGAAAGGCATCAGATCTGGAGTTCTTGAAACCTCGCATGGAGGATTCATCCCCGAGTAGGAGCCAGATGTTATCTCCCAAAATAGCACCGTCATTTTGCTAATTTGAAGAGATAAGAACAGGTCCAAAAATTTATTTTTAAATTTTTTAGAGTATATTTGCTGGTCTATTTCTGAAATGTAAAGTTGGGAAAGTCGTTCTTTTGGGTCTTAGCTTTCAAATTTTGGAATTGTAGTTTTCAATGGTTAAGCTGGTCTTTAAAACGACTAGTTAACCACCGAAAGCCGACCGTTTCGGTGAATAAAGGTACATGGCAAAGGGCCCTTAATCACCGAAAACTTTCTCACATTCAAATTTAAAATCCTTTTTCTCTTGCACTCGCCAAATGTCAAGCTACATGTCAATCAACGAATCAGCAGTCACCAAAGCCTAGTTCACATGCTAAAGCCCAATATTGAGCATCAAGTCTCCTATGCTTATTACAACTCATCAAATTATTATGAGTGTTTGGCATTGAAATTATACAGGCCCTTGTTGACATTCGTGGATTACTGATATGCATGGAAAGGATGCGTGGAGGGTTTGGTTAATCCAACGCAGCACCTGTTCGAATTATGCACCATATGAACGATTCAATACCAAATTTCATCATTGATGTTTGAATGTCATTGGGTGAAGTCGAGTCAATGTGCCAAACTACACTGGGAGATCAAGAAGCGGCAACAGTGGTAGAATGAAGCAAAACCTTGACAGTATACAAGGGTGCCAACCATGAAATCAATGATCGTTCATCCTTTAAACTTGACAGTCCAAGTAGATCCAAATCAGGTATATCTGAAGATGATCCAGCAGAACATAAGGAACCAATCTGAGTTGGACATTATTGGGGTTCTAAGAGGGTTTGGTCAAAATCTAGCTCATAAGTCCGCCCGAGCTCTGCCTGAGAACGGTCAGCTTCTGATCAGTCAGTCTAATGGAGCTTTGCTCCAGTTGGGCGATTTTCCAACCAATCAATTTGATGAAGCTCAAGCTATGCCAGGTCAATATCCAATCAACCAGTCCATTGTCACTCATACAGAGCTCCGGTCCGACTCTGGTTGTGATTGGAACAATGATCTTGTCACAAATTCAATCTTGCAGTGGTTATAACCAATCAAGTTGTGGATTGTATTGATTCCAAGGGATCCGTAGGGAAGATGAATGATTTTCAGCTTGGAAATTTTAGTTCACTGGTGTCCTCAGGTCACAGGGTTATTCCAGCTCTGGGTTTATCTTGGTCACATTGTATCAATATTAAGCTCTTTTTTTCTCGCATGGAAGAGCCTACAGGTTTGTTCGCTCATGATTGTAATAGTTCTGATAAGAGTTTTCTTTATCCGAGCTAAATATGCAGCAGGGACATAGACTGTTGTCTCAGTTATCACTTTGAGAAAGTTATTGATAAGCTATTGCATGAGTCAGAAGTTGATAATATTCTTCTCCTCCATGTTAGTAGTGTTTGAGATGGTAGCAATGATTATATGGAGAACCTTGTATCGAGACAGAGTATCTCAACTTTCTAGAATTACAAGCATAAAAGCAGCAAATATATTGAACAGTGATCCCATTGAAAGAACAGAGCAGGTCAACGTGTTTTACCAAATGAGCAGGTGCTCTGCTATCTCATCTTCGAATGCTCACAATGGCTGGAGATGGGAGATTCTCTAATGACCTAGATGATAATATCTCAGCTCTCTCTCCTGAGGATAATAATTCGAAATAGGACCGAATGTTTATTCCCTCAAAAAGGTTTTCCTCATAAACCAGCCTTGAAATTCTTTGATTTATGGTCACACTGGGTGAATCCGAGGCCTTCTTGTTCAGATATGTGAGAAGCAGGGTGTTCCATTTGAGTATGCAAATGGCAGATTGGAGAATCGCGCTCAGATTCAGATAGATATCTAGAATGTCAATCCCACATATATTTTCAATGTTGTAGGTGTGACTGGCAGGCCTTATGTTGATTGGTGTGAATATCACAAGCCAGAGACTTTCATACCAATGTAGTAGGAACATTGAATCTGACAGATGTCTGCAGGGATTGCGAGCTTTTACTCATGAAATTTTCTACTGGATGTATATTTGAATATAATTATGCTCATCCAGAGGGCAATGGTATTGGATTCAAGGAGACAGGTTCCTTTACCATTTGTATGACAACAAATTCCAAAAGCTAATTAAACACAGCTTTCAGAAGCATCCACCGAGGACAAGTGGTGGAGGTTTCATCATCAGTTCAGATTCTAGGAGATTTTAACTAAAGTTGTTTTCAGCATTCGAGACACTTGGAAAACTGTTTCAAATTGAATCAAATAACCTTAGCTCGTATGGCATTTGAAAGACTAGTTTTCTTAGTCCAAAATAGGATCTTGTATCCTATTCTTTTGTAAACACAATAGTCTAGATTTGATAGGTGTCTTGAGATCCATCTTTTTAGGATCTAAAATTGTTTTGTAAAGGCTATAAAGCCTGGGAATTCAGTCATAGAAGGGGTTCGATTTTGAGTTCTAGATGCTACTGTTTTGTAACAAGACACTTTCTTTAATATATCAGCCAACAAGCTTCTTTCTTTGTTACTGTCAGACCTTCTTTCATCTATCTCTATGCTTATGAGTGGAATTAATTCTTTTGTCTCTGTTTAATGACCCCGGTAACTGTCATCTTACTTTTGGTTATCAAGCAAGAATCCCCAGCATCCTTGGCTAGTTGTTGACCCATCATATATATATGGTTTTATATTTGTTCTGGTTGATTGATTATTTTTCTCATCCACCTGTTATTCAAACCTATTTGACAATAGCTCTTGAAGGCCTTGTGTTGCATGATTATAGTTAAGACTGTCTTGAGAATATAACTCAGAGTTTCAGATATTCATCTTGATCCAAAACCCCAACACATTATTGAGAAAATAGTTCCTAAAAAGATTGAGTTACTAGGCATCTCTGATTTACAGCCTAGGAGAGTTTCCTGGAGTGATAACAACCTCAACTCAACTCATAAATGTAGGGCATGGAAAAGGCTTGGAGCAATTAGCTCGTGGTACCCTTGTATGCAGGTCCCTCCTGCAATAGCCATTTTGAGTTAAGGTGGTGTCTGGCGAAGGAGTTCCATCCAAGTTTGACTGAGGAGCCTGCACACACTAATTTGGACTTTAATGTCTCAGATACCTTCCTATTGTGAAGGTGGCGAATTTCCCTGAGTATATATGCTCAGTTTTTGTATTTCTATAGGCATGAATGGTAGAATAGAGCTCCCGACTGTAATGTTTTAATGAAGCACTGGTTTTCCTGGCTATGTATCTGTATATGAAATTTCCTTGTTTAATGTAAGGCATCTTTTTTTTTTATCTTGTTTCAATCTCATACTAAAAGGGTTCATGATTGAATGATTCACATGAATCATCGTGACTATGTTATGATAAAGGATTTATTATAATTCTGTTATGTTCTTTTAGTGTTCGCTTTTGAATATAAGAAGTTCTCGTGTTCAAAGTTTTCTTCTACAAGTTGTTGGAAGCCTGATGCCTACAACATCCCTTCACATTTCCTCATAGAAGTCTTCCTCCTACTCACCCTTATTACAACTTACTGCCTGAAATTGAACCAAGACCTCATCTGCTTGTGCATGCCTAGCCTAGTTTCTGAGTTAGAATGATATTGTTCTGAGTTTACTTACATTCATCATCCTTTATCAACAAATAGTGACATAAACTGATGGGCCTCAGGCTTACTCCTACTGCAATCTAGGAGTGACTTTTGATGCCAACATTTCTGGCGCCGTTGTTGGGGATGAAGTTGAAAATTTTCCCTGGGATTGAACGACATCGAGCCTCTAATTCTAAAGGTGCATCAGGCATCAGAGCCCTATGACATTTCTACTGTGCACCTGGCAACTCCATTGTGGCGAACTTGCTATTTTAGTTGTGGCTTCCAGAGGTAGACGCACGTGGTCCCATCCACAACTGCCTCTAGCTACACCTGAAGCTGATCCGGAGGTGATTATCAGAAAAGGAAAGGCTTTTGAAGGAGAAACTTCCACCGTCGAACCAGGTAATTTTCCATCTCCTTCTGTAGGAACTCCATTTTCTTCTTCTCAGCTTCCTAGAAGACCTCTATCTAGAGTTTCTCATTTCCTGAATTTCGGAAGTGTTCCTGCTGAGTTTTCCCCTCCTGGTATGGGATTGGAGGGAGAAATCCTTGTCACTCCCCTCTCCCCTGAAGTTGTACCTTGGCGTAGACCTAGGAACACAGAAGATTTCCCCACCCCTAGCTTTACCACCCCTCCTCCTGTTATTGTTGTTGCTACTACATAGAGAGAAGCATCTGCTGACTCAAGCCCCTTGGCCTTCTCTTTGAATCCCCCATTGTTTCCCCATCCACCTGTAAGCTCATTTCTAGTATCCCCTGATCAATCTCCTTCTCCTCTGAGTTATCCTCCACCTAATATTCCTATGGTAGGAGAAAATCCCCCCATGACCAGAATGGAGGCTGTAATAGCTTCTAGGTATGATCCCCTCTTGTTACCTCAGCCTCTCAATGCCCTTCCAGTAGATGGCTACCTTAAGCAACTACCCAAGTTTATAGGCGAAGGGGACATAGCTGCAGAAGAACACCTTGAAGCCTTTTACATTTTTATAGGATGATCATTTTATCATGCCTGCAGATGTATGGATGAGGATTTTCATCCATAGCCTTGAAGGAAAGGCTAGATAGTGGTTTAGGGCCCTGCCTCGTGAATCTATTGATGGGATTGAGGCTTTGGATAATGCCTTTTTGAGATAGTGGGGATACAAAAAATTCTTCATGTATTACATGACAGAGTTTGGGTCTTTGAAGAGAAAGGAAGGAGAGTTTGTCTCTGACTTCTCCAAGAGATTCAATAAAATGTACAATAACATCCCCGCTGAAATAAAGCTCTCAGAAGCCTCTGCTAAAATCACTTATGCTAGCGCTTTTAATCCTGATTTCTGCCTCCTATTGAGGGAAAGGAGAGCAACTACTCTAGCTCACATGCAGGATGTGGCCATGGAAGTAGAATCTAACATATTGGTTGTTGACCAACTCAAAAATAAGGCTGATAGAGACATATCCAGGAAGAGACCTGAAGCCTCCCCATCCAGTTCCTCTCATCTTCCCCTTCAGACGGATGAGGTAACTAAAGTGCTAAATTCATTTTTGGCTAGAATGGAAAGGTGGGAGTTAGAAGGGAAGCCCATGTACAGAAATCTCCAAAATACTGATAATAGAGGCTTCAAGAGGCCTAGCAACAATGTGACATAGGATTTTCCAAGGGAACAAAGGAGAAAAGACAGAGATGATCAGAGGATTCAAACCCCTCTCCAAAATAGCCTAGTGGCTCATGAGGAAGGAGAAGAGATAAATAAGCTCGACTGCAAAATTCACTATATTGAAGACACTTCCCCTTTTCCCCATTTGACTCAATCTGCATATGAAGGATCCCTTATGAATATTCAATTAAATGAGTTGGGTAAAGGGGAAAAGGCCAACAAAACTCCTAATAGATATCATATTAGGTCAAAGAAGAAAGAAGGGAATTTTGATAGCCATGATTAGCCCCTCATAGCGGAAAAACCTGCTAAACCTGCTACAATCACTACTAAAGAAAAGAAAACTCAGAATACTTTGTCAACAGCCAAAGAAACTATCTCTGAGGTAAGGGAATCTCCTAAGTTTCTTTCCTCCTTTATTTTTGAGCATAAAATTCAAAATATTAGAATTCTCGTACCCCTCTCGGAGCTAGTTAAAAATGAAGATTTCAAAAGGTCCCTCTCCAAGTTGCTACAATCTGAGTTCCCCTAGCCTTCTACAGACTCAGTAAATATTCAAGATGAAAAGCCAACAATCATCTTAGGTCCCATGGTAGAAGACATAGATGATTCATCCCCTCCCTTCTACACATCCCTAAACATACATGATAAGGTGCTGCATAATTGCCTCATGGATTCAGGATCTTCCCACAACCTTATGCCCAAAATAGTCATGGCAGAATTGGGACTGGAAGTGACAAAGGCTTATCACGATTTGTAATATTTTGATTCAAGGAGGGTGCAATGCCTTGGAGTCATCAAAGACTTGGTGGTCTCTTTATTTCAGCTGCCAATGAAGAGTGTGGTCATGGACATTGTAGTAGTTGATGTTCCCCCCAAGTTCAGCATGTTGTTGTCAAGAGATTGGATTAAAAAACTTGGAGGAACATTACAGATGGATCTCACATATGCCACCATTCCAGTCTTTGGAGGGGAACACATGAGGTTATACAAAGAATCTCAGTTGGTCTACATTATTAGTGATGAAGTAGACCCCATTAATCATCCTATCTTTGCGCTTGACACTGATTTGGGGTCTAGTTTATTGCAGCTCACTAATACTCCTGAAGCCCCTTTTCAAGTCAGGAAGCAACCCATATTTAATCGCGAGATACCTCCTCCAACCACCTCTATTTGGAAGATGTTCTATGATGGATCTTATTCTAGTGAAGGTGTTGGCGCTGGAGTGGTTTTTGTGTCACCTTGTTAGGAAACCATATCCTTGTCATATAAGCTAGAATTTAAAGCTACCAATAATGTGGTAGAGTATGAAGCTCTTGTTCTGGGTTTAAGGGCTTCAAAAGAAATGGGAATTGAGGAGATAGCAGTGTTCGAAGATGCTGAGTTGATAATCTAGCAAGTCATAAATGCTTATCAGGCTAAGCATCCTCGGCTCAGGGGTTATAGAAATGAGTTTTGGGACCTGATTGATAATTTCTTCTCGGCTTTCAACATTTCTTTTATTCCTAGAGAGGAAAACACTTTGGCCGATTCCTCAGTTGTCTCAACTAGTCTGTTCAGGATCCCTCTGCCACCTAAGATCAAATATGATGTTGAGATAAGATATAGGCCATCTGTCCCGGACAATATCAAGCAATTGAAGGTACTTGAAGACGATATTGAAATCAAAAAAATTCTTCAGTCTGTCGATGAATTTTTTGCATTGCACATTGATCAGGATCCTGATCTCGAAAGTCACCCTCACCCTGAGATATTTTTAAATAAAATTGCTAATCACCATATTATTCATTTTCCTAGAAATCACATTCCGAAGGGACTAGTCCCTTTAGAAAGATTGTTCAATGGGAATGATGTGGCAGTAAAGGGTAGGGTTTCAAATGGAGATGTTGATACAACGAAGTGAAACATCGGCACATAGGAGGAGCCTAAGTTTGTCAATTTGTCAAGTAGTTTGACCAAAGAACAGAGGGTCGAATATACCGAGTTATTAAGAGAATTTGTTGATGTGTTTGCATGGACCTATGAAGAACTCAAGACATATGACACAACTGTCATTGAACACAATATCCCACTGAAGGGAGAGGCTAAGCCATTTAGGTAGAATCTAAGACAGATAAATCCCATGTTGTTGTCTATCATGGAGAGAGAAGTGAAGAAGTTGTTAGATGCCCAAATCATTGTCCCCTTGAGATATTCTGAGTGGGTAGCCAATTTGGTCCCGGTGAGGAAGAAAAGTGGAGAAATCAGGCTCTACATCGATTTCAGGAACCTGAACAGGAGCTCAAAGAAAGACAACTATCCCTTGCCCAACATGGAACACATATTGCAAAGGGTAACTGGTGCATCTAGGATATCCATGATTGATGGTTTTTCTGGCTATAATCATATATCAGTCATGCCTGAGGACAGAGAAAAAATAGCCTTCACTACTCCTTGGGGCACATTCATGTATGCCAAAATGCCTTTTGGATTAATGAATGCAGGAGCAACATTTCAGCGAGCCATAGACATAGCCTTCATCGGGGAGAAACATCAGTTTGTGGTCATCTATCTGGATGACATCACAATCTTCTCCAGGTCTAATAAGGAGCACTGTTGTCACTTGAGGAAAGTTTTCTTGAAACGTCGAAGGTTTGGCCTTTCCTTAAATCCCAAGAAATATTTGTTTGCTATGAAGGAGGGGAAGTTGTTAGGCCATATAGTATCAGCAGAGGGAGTGAGAATTTATCCCAGCCGGGTAGAGGCAATTCAGACCCTGTCACTTCTTAGGTCTAGAAAGGAAGTTCAGGTTTTTTAGGGAAGATTAAATTTTTGAGGAGGTTCGTCTCAAATTTTGTTGAGTTGGTGAAACAAATCACAACCATGCTCAGAAAGGGAAACAAAGTAAAATGGACTACTGAACCCAGGGAATATTTTGTCCAAATAAAAAGGGCATTAACTGAGGCACCTGTGTTGATCAGTCCTGATTATTCCAAGGATTTCCTAATTTTTTCTTTTTCTTCTTTTGATACAGTAGCAGTGGTCTTATTGCAGAAAAATGAGGAAGGGCGAGAGAAACCCATTTCCTTCTTTAGTAAGGCATTAAGAGATTCAT
>SNQJ01S0297377.1:0-10497 GCA_010110895.2 Picea sitchensis
GGGAGTAAGAGTTTTGGTCCTCATCTGGAAGGATAGAACGGCCCTGGAATTTTTCGGAAACCAGGGAGTTATGCGAACCCACTGCAACGAGACAATCAAATATTTCAAGGGCACCAACGTCCACTGCTTTCTGTGTCCCAGAGTTGCACACCCTTCGTTGAGTGCAATCAAAACGTTGGAGGTCGCAGTGCAGTTTGCCCATCACCAGAAGACTGTGAGCCTGGATGCCCGAATGGAAAGCTGTGAGAATCGCCAGGTCGTGAGCTTCGTTGGAGGAATCGATCTCAGCGATGGAAGGTATGATAATGAGATCCATCCGCTGTTTAGAACCCTGAATACTGTTCACATGGATGATTTTTTTCAGAACAATTACAAGGACGCGGATCTTCGGCACGGAGGCCCAAGGGAGCCATGGTACGATGCCCATTCTAAGATCGAGGGCCCGGCTGCCTACGATGTCGTCACCAATTTTACTCAGCGTTGGAAAAAGCAGGCCGATCCCACCCTCCTCCTAAATCTGGAGGATTTACCGGGCCTCCTGCCTCCCAGTACACATTTAGAAGGGCCGGAGGCCTGGAGTGTTCAGATCTTCAGGTCCATAGACGATGCCTCGGTGGTCGGATTCCCTGCAAATCCCTCCGACGCGCCCAAGCTGGGGTTGGTGACCGTGAAGGACCAGGTAATAGACAAGAGCATCCAGTGCGCCTATATCGAAGCCATCCGCCGAGCCAGGGACTTCATTTACATAGAGAACCAGTACTTCTTTGGCAGCTGCGCTTCGTGGGACCGAGACCGGGACTGCAGGTGCCTGCATCTGATTCCGATTGAGATCGCGCTCAAGGTTGTGAGCAAGATCAAAGCCCGGGAGCGGTTCGCCGTGTACGTGCTGACCCCGATGTGGCCGGAGGGAAAACCCGACGGGTCTGCCGTGCAGGACATCCTGCACTGGTTCAGGAACACCGTGCGCATGATGTATAAGATGATCAGTGAAACACTCAGGGAGGAGAGGCTGGACCAGAAGTTCCGCCCGACCGATTATTTGAATTTCTTCTGCCTAGGGAACAGGGAGGTGGAACAAGAGGGCGAGTATAAACCTACAGAAAGGCCAAAAGAGGGGACTGATTACTGGAATGCCCAGAAGCACAGGAGAACCATGATCTATGTCCATGCCAAGCTCATGATAGGTAGGCCCTCTCTTTCATTTTCTCTGGTTTAGGGCTGAGCTGCTATACTTGCATTTAATATGCCTGGTTCATTCACTCCATGCTGTAAAATGTTTTCTCTTGTGTTATCCAGTGGACGATGAATACATTATCATAGGATCGGCCAACTTAAACCAGCGATCCATGGACGGAGCCAGAGACACGGAAATAGCCCAAGGATGTTACCAGCCACAGCACATCAACCAGCAAGGTCGCCGAGCTCGAGGAGAGATATTCGGATATCGAATGTCTCTTTGGTACGAGCATTTTGCACATAAGAATGGAGGCCTGCTGGCTGAATATCTTCATCCGGAGAGTCTTGAATGCGTGAGGATGGTACGCCAGATATCCGAGGGAATCTGGAACTCTTTTGTTCAGGAGGAGACTGTGAAGGATCTGCCGGGCCATCTTATGCCATTCCCTCTGCGGGTGTTGGAGAACGGGTTGTTGGATGAGAAGGAGGGTATTGTGTTCCCTGATACAAAGGCTTCTGTGAAAGGCCAGAAAAGTCGTGTCATTCCTCCCGACCTCACAACAAGGTAATTTTAAGTATTATAGGTGGCAGGCTATTTTCAGGCTGGTTTCCCCTCATGTGAGATGTTAAATTACAGCCTGTTTATTAGAATGGTGGCATCTTCCTGTGATATTGCAAAACATATTTTGATGGTTTGAAGGATGGCTCGATGATGAAAAGCGACACTGAGCAGAATATTCTATCTTTTAATTAGAAACTTTAGTTTTAGAAAACCTAATTTTATAAGCAGTATTCTAAAAGTTTTATCTTTTGGAGGGTTTTTTCCAACTACTTTTTTTTAGGGTTTTTTTCAATTTTTTCTGTTTGATTTTACTTAAAATTTGGTGATGAATGGTTGGATCTGCATATATGAGTGGCTAAGTGAATGGTTGGATTGCATATTTGAGTGGCTAAGTTTGTATAATCTGAGTACCCCAGGCTGAATCCATTTATGCATTCCTAAATGCAATTTAAACAACAAACTTTTAGCCATTCCACTAATAACCTCAAAAGTAAAACTTTTAACCAATATCATTTTATAGTAAGTAATTATTAAAGATATTGACCTAATAATTTTATAGCAAGCAAAATATTCTATCTTTAATAAGAAACCCTAATTTTATAGTAAGTAATTATTAAAAATATTGACCTAATTATTAAAGATGTGGGTAAATGTTGACATTTACAGAATATTCCAATTTTTAATTAAAAACCCTAGACTTATAATAAATACATATTCTTCTATTTTCCTTTACATCCTTTACATTATGGGATGCATAGTATTTTAAATATTCTTTATATTTATGAATGCATAATGCTAACTTTTCAAATGTCAGATGAATGCATAATGCTAACTTTTCAAATGTCACTGAGATCACTTTTACAAATGCAACTCAAATGAAACCAATCCACAGAGAGGCAGATAGGAGTCCACCTCCAATGAGAAGGACGTGGATCAGGAGAGGACGTTGATTAGGAAAGGACAGCCACATTGGTCCTGTGAGGGAGTCCTGTACACACAACAAACTAATGTGATTAATGTGTTTTTGTTTGGAATTACTGTATTGCATACACAGTCCCCTGCACATCATTTTCTGCATATAATTATTTTGTTTCTGTTTGGAATTACTGTGATTTTTGTCCTCCTCATACACCGTGCCCTGCATATATTATATAGTGCATTATAATCTTTTGGTTGGACTGCATACACAGCGCTCTGCATTATAGTCTTTTGGCTGTAGAAGTTATATCATAAATCTTATCTGTGAAAGTTTTGCCACCTTCTTCATCGCCCCCTTGATAATATGTAGTCGACCTCTCTATTATCTTTATCGGCCTCCTGCACGTTTAGTTGATGTTCGCAGATAGCCATATTCGAGCTTGGAAGAAATGCTGCAGACCCGTGTCACAGAGATCTCTTTTTATGTAACTTTTATTTTATTCTTTTATTATGCATACTTATACTTATTATGCGTCTGTCCTCTCATTGATGAAGCCTTATCCAAACTGTTTTTTTCAACAGAAAATTTACTTATTATATTGATATTGATATATAATTGTTTTCAAGTTTGATAATACATGTCAAAAATACATCTTACCGCTAGTCCAGAAGTACCAATCCAGTGACTTGAACGTACCAAAGTCCAAAATCACTAACATACTAGACAATAGCAAAAAAAAGAGTCATCACCCACTACAAAATAAGTCCCCCAACTGTGTTTCATATGACTCCACTCTCCACACCAAAAGCTCTAATGTGAATACTCCAAAAAACTAGCTCTAATGTGACTACTCCAAAAAACAACGACGAGGAGTAAAAACTCGAAAGGACAATTAACTAAAGAGCCTTTAGACCAAGGGAAAAAAAAAACCAGAGAAGAAGCTTCCAGTTCGAACTAAAGAGCTTTTAGACCAAGAGAAAAAAACCCAGAGAAGAAGTCAGTTTGGACTAAAAAAAGCTTTAGATACAATGCTTGTCCCATTGATACTTTCACCCACTTATTGTAAGAAATTAATCCTTCTTGTTGTTGGAGAGAGCCATGACAGGAGGTCTGCCTCAACATTAGATTATGGGAAAATATGTATAAAACTGATTTCTTCGAAATTCTTAATGAGATCTTTGATTTTTTCCTGTATGAAACTGAGTTACTGAGTCATAGCTTAGCTTTAGACTGCCGTATCCAAACTTGAATGCAATAAATCTTTACCGTGTAACTTTTGATCATGCCCTTTTTCTTTTTCCTTGCATGCACCTTTAAGCCCCGCGTTTTACAGAGTTATTTAAATTTCCAGCGTTTCGAGCATTTATTGTGGTTATATATTAACTTAAAATTTCTAGCGTTTTACAGCGTTATTTTTTTTTTTGTTAAATGTATAAATTTCCCACTTTTCCAACATTTTTAGTATTTTTTTTTTGTTAAATGTATAAATTTCCCACTTTTCCAACATTTTTAGTATTTATTTTGGGCGTAAGCTAAACCCCAAACGAATTGAACTTTTTCCGACTCCCGCATATTCTTGATTCAGACGGTACATCCTTCGATCAGCAACAACATTAATACCGCTACTCCACTCATCCGGACGCCGTGAGACAAACGGCAGTTTACAATGACGTCCTGCTGAAGTAATGCATGCCATAATGCCATAGTGAACCATTTCAGGGTAAGAATTTGTATTCATCTTTATCGTTCAAACATTTTTTTTTTTGATGTTTTGGACATCTGTATTTCTAGCCACAAAAAAGTCGTGAATATCTCTATTTTCAGTAAAAAAAGAATGAAATTTTGATAAAAAATCAACTCTTCAATAATGAAGTTTTGATCTAAAAATTACTTTTAAATAAATATTTAATTAAATACTTACACATTCTATTTGGAAATCCTAAACTTAATTAGGAGCAAAATTATAATGTTTTCTCTAAACATAACTTTATAAACTCAACATTAAATTTATTTTTCCTTGAAATCCACGCTCTTTATGGAATGTTGCACCCTATTGCATCCTGCAAGCAATTTCATTATCAACAAACCCATTCTGGTTAAAGCAATGAGAAATTGTCGGAATTACCTGGAAAAAAAAGACATTATAAACATGGAGCATTTGAGAATGTGTTCTTGTTACTATAATAAATACTAAAACACTGATATATAACACTATATTTATGAGAATTTATAAATGTAAATTAAAATTACAATATTTAGAAGTATATATTACATCAAAATTAATTCTATGCATGTGTTTTATTCTTGGAGGTCACAAGTTCAAATCTAGAGGGGAGGAGAGTATGTATACCTCCATATAAAGCCCTGCATAAGGGGATCCCTTATCTTACAAACAAGAAGGCCTGATACACCAATTTGATGTATGTGACATTCAAAATAAATTATGATTTATTATTATCAAATTCCATCTAAATTGGGGAGATGATGAATTTTCCATTCCATCAAAACTCCTCATAATTTAAGTGCCATCCCAATTCCCAATTACTGTGACAAATAATTAAATACTTATGTATTAACATTAATTAAAACATTAACAACTGCTTTGAAACAGTGGATAAAATAGTATTGGTAATTGTAAATTTCTATTGTCACCCACATTTCGTGTTTGTGTTCGTGCACCCAATAACATTATACTCTTCTTTATAGACATTGTGATTGTTCTTTGGAGTTTGATGGCAAAACTAGGCCTAGCCAAGCATAGATTTTAATCCCAATAAATTTATACTCTTCTCTACAAACAGCGTGATTGTACTTTAGGGTTTGGTAGCAAAACTAGTCTTAGCCAAGCATAGATTTTAATTTTATATTTTTCTAAATTTAAAGAAAGAAAGGAAAAAAAATAATTCAAATTCAATAATTCCAAACCCAGTAAACATTGTGGGTAACTCCGTGCAGGAAGAGTTATGCCTGCATTTACCACCAAGTCCTTGTAAATGGTACTACATATAAGAAATCATAGATATTACCCGTTCCACGACAGAGGAGATAAAAGGCATTAATGACATCTGATGGTATGCATGTGGTAATAAATAAACACTGGTAAAAAAAAATGAAATGACGTCTTATAAAATTTATTCCCGTCAAAAACACGTCCTATCTATAAGGTTACCCGTTCCTCCAGACAGTTGCAAAAAATATTTGGCTATATTTGACGGGCAAAATGGGCCATGACGGGCATTTTGCCCGTCAAATTCCAACCCTGAACCATTCATGCCATGCGCTAATGGATTCCAAAAAGAGGCGGGCTGAAATTTGAACTCCAAAAAGACGCAGGCTTGAAATTTGAAATTAATTTGAGCTGTTAGCTAGGTTATTTTAAAATTCTTTCACATAATTTGCAGAACGATTTTTTTTTCGTGCAAATGTTGAAGCCTACGTAGACAACGATGACTAGAGATGCTCTGTATGTTGCTAGTGTTGTTAGGTAGTGTCTATGATGGGTGAAAGAAAAGCGCAGGTCAATGGTTCAATGGCTTTTCGTTTCTCACAGTTTGGTTTCTCATATTAGCTGTACTAATACGCCATTTATCAATACTTAATTTAGATCAATTCAATTGTTATGTTTTTAAATAAAAGCTTGCCCGCCTTCAATTTTAACATCTCCTTGCTTTTGCCCGTGACAGTCCATCTGCGAAAGTCGGAAAAGGTACGATTTGTTTGGCGTAGTTACGGAGCATCTACGGGAGTGGAAAATGTGCGATTTGTTTGGTGTTGGGGTAGAGGGATTATTAGAGGAATACGTGGAAAAAGTGTAAATACTATTATATTATATATATTTAATAATTTCTTGTAAAATTATTTTAAATTTAAATTTTGAATATATAATAACCATTTTTTTTATAAAATTGATTTTATTTTATTTTTAAAATTTTAAATAATTTTAATCTCCATTTTATTAATTAGTTTAATGTATTTTTTAAATTATTTAATTAGTAATATTTAGGTATTGTTTATTATTTTTAGTAATTTAAAAATAATTTATATATATAATAGGGTGAACAAAGTAGAGGGTTAGTGACTTAAGTGTTAGACCAGTCAGATAATAGGCTAGCATAATAGCATCAATACCATTAAATTACATTTTAGAAAACATTAAAATGTTTATTATATAATAAATACTTTAATGTTTTGTAAAATGTATGTTAATAATATCCACTTTATTATGCTAACATATTATCTTATTGGTCATTTCCCACTAACATCTAACCCTTAAACCATTAAACCCCTATCCCCTAAACACTCTAACCCCGTAAATTTAAGTTAAACATGAACCACTAAAGTCAAACCACTACCATGAACCCCTTAATACCTAACCAGTTTCCCCTTAAATTAACAACCCAAAATCAGTAGATTATGGTCAAATATAGTTATCCATTATTAATGCTACTAATCCATTAATAAGTAACCCCCTAATCATAAATCCTTTAAACATTGTCCAACTAGCCCCTTTTGGAAGGTATATTACATTTATTTATTAATATTTGTAAAAAAACTAGTAGCAAACAATTGAAAGTAGAACTCACCTAGATAATCCTTATCCATTACAAATCTCTAGATCTTAAAAATAAATAATTGTAAAATACTAATCCAACTTAACATGATCATAGTAATCCTTTGATTCAGTGTATGGTAGTCATTGATTTTATGTTGAATAAAGTCTTTTTAATTTAATAATTTAATTATATTCATTATCACTGAAAATAACTTAGATTTATTATTTTACACATTATTATTATTATTTATTATTTTTCTTCATTTTTAAGAAGTAATTTAAAATACAAGTCACATTATTCTTATCATTTTTTCAACAAATATTGATTGATAATTTCTTGTGATATTATTACTTAATGATAAATAGAAATTAATAGAAATATTATTTAATTTAAATTTGATTTTAGTTTTACATTCTATATAAACAAATTTAAACTTTATTTTATTTATTTATTTTGACACTATCTTGAGCCTTTATTTCTTTTGCCATTTTGTTTTATTTTATCATAAAATACACCGAGAAAGAATTTGGATGATTTTAGGGGCTAAATTTCACTCATGGGCTAATTTTCCATGGTTTTTCCCAAAAATATATTAACCATTCTAAAAATGATTCCCCCAAATTCTATAGGATAAAATTATTTTACCTTAAAAATCATCAAATTTTTATACAAACTATATAAAATCTTTAGAAATTTCAATATTTTTACCAAAATATAGCCAAACATTTATAATTGGCATATGAAGGATTAGTATGATTCACCAAGCTTTCTACATTTTAAAATTAATTTTCATCCTTAAAATCATCCCTGGTAAGAATATGTAAATCATTAGGAGTTGGAGTTCAAGATATTAGTAAAAGTAAAAATAAAAACATATTGTCCTTATTCATCTATTAAGATTGGCCAAAAAAAAAAAACTAATATTGATGTTTACTTACTAAATGAAAATTTGGCATATTTTCTAACTTCCTACATGATCCATAAGTCCTATTGAAATGTCTAAACATAGGAAAATGGGAAGGTTTTTCAAGAAGGCTAGATATATACTTTTTTGACATATATATATATAGTATATATATATATATATATATATATATATATATATAATACAATTGAAAATAAACCATAAATGACTGGGAGGTGAGAAAATAAAAACATAAATGACTAGGAGTAAAATTTCAAGTAAATATGACAACTAAAAAGATAATTCATACATGGCTATGATTCAAGTAAATATGACAACTAAAAAGATAATTCATACATGGCTATGATGTCCAATAAATATTGTTAAATTTTTTTAAATGGATGTGATAAATGACAAAGAGTGACTAAACACTAGTATGATGACATGCTAGTAAATCCAATTTAACTTTAAATAATTTTTGAAATGTTACTTATTTGACCATTTCTAATGTCTAAAATAAAAACGTGAACAAGATATATTTTCATTGTTACAAATTATTAAACAAAGTAGGGAAAGACTAAATGAGTTTAAGATTACATATTAAAGAGAAGAATTAAGTTTATATATAATAACATTAGATCACAATATTTGGATGTTTTTCATTATTTTTCAATTACAAGAAACTCACTTTATTAACAAAATAGTTTAGTTGTAATTGAGAAAATTTTGACTTAGCATTGAAAGAGATTGAAGGAGTTAATAGTATCATCCTAAAGCTAGTTGAGTAGTGCAATGTTTCAATTGTTACAAAATATTAAACAAAGCAGGGAGATGCAAAATGAGTTTAAGATTACATATTAGAGATATCAATTAAGTTCATATATAATAATATTTTTACAATATTTGGATGTTTATCATAGTTTTTCAATTATTAAGAAACTTACTTCATCAAAAAAAATAGTTGTGATTGATAGAATTAAACAAAGTAGGGAGAGACAAAATGAGTTTAAGATTACATATGAGAGACATCAATTAAGTCCATATATAATAACATTATCACACTATTTGGATGTTTATCATAGTTTTTCAATTATTAGGAAACTCACTTCATCAAAAAAAAAAAATTAGTTGCAATTGATAGAATTTTGACTTAGCATTGAGAGAGTTAGTAGTATCATCCTAAAGCTAGTGGATTAGTGGAATATTTCAACCAAACTTTAGTCAAATGCTTCACTAAAATTTGTAATGTATGAATCCATGGTATAAGATCTTGTTTATAAAGGCTCAAGAATTACATCATGTTTGACCTCTTGACATGATGATAAGAACCATAGGTCCATTTTGATAAAAACACATAAGTAGTTGTTGTGAGGTGAGGTTATTATTGGGAAATGAAGCTAAACAACTTATTAGTGTTCCATGCATATCATATTTGTATAATTCTTAAGGAGAAAGAAAGGATCCACTTATCATTACAAATATATTTGATCAAGTACTTGCATCAAGAAGATCTTTTAGATACTTGAATACTATGATAAATAAGTGCTACAGTGGTAAACATTAGTAGAATGTTAAAGTTGGTCCACTATTTTTTACTAATACTTTACATGTGATGAATCGTCCAAAGTGTAATCATTGGGAAGTTTTGACTAGGTACTAATGACTACCCTATTAGCTTATACATGGAAAGTGTTATCAAAGAATGCTACCAAACCACCTCAATGATCATATAGAATAATAGTAGGTGCCTAGGAGATGGAATGAGTTTATTGTTGATTGATTTGGTGTTACTGCTAAGATAATGTAGTAAATTATCCAAAATAAGCCTTAGAGTGTTCTAAGATATGTCATATTCCTATTTGGCCTAAGTTTATTATTGATTGATTTGGTGTTAATGCTAAGATAATGTAGTAAATTATCCAAAATAAGCCTTAGAGTGTTATAAAAGATGTCATATTCCTATTTTTCATTGACCAAGTTTGCCTATGAACATGTACTAAATCATGGTATTAAGTGTTATATCCTAAATGCATAAAGGCATAAAATACAATATATCTTGACTAACATATATCATTCACTTTAATTATATATGACTATGTTATCTATAGGCCACCCACTTCCTTTATGCATCAACATTAGGATTGATTTCCATAATATCCTTGATTCCCACATATTTTATTATGTTCTAGTTCATTTTCTCAATCTAATCTTCAAGGTCACTTAAATATAAATTATGGTAGTAACTTACACTCAAGACAATACTAGTAGAACCAATAAATTCTATGAAGTGTGGGGAAATAAACCAAGACCAAGACCAAGTTTGTGCCTTATTGATGAGGGTGTACCCATAAATTTAGTTCAAAGATAAGTACCCTCTGCCCCT
>SNQJ01S0297378.1:0-10497 GCA_010110895.2 Picea sitchensis
AATGAAATAAAATCAGATTATTGTTCTGTCTCATACATGTGTTTTCATGACTTGGTTCCTCTTTTCACTTTTGGTCTCTGTGTTTAATTTATTGTAAAATCCGTATACATTAGAGTAGCTTTGTATAAATTTTATTTTACATTGCAACATATACAAATCATAAAACCAACCTGAATCCTTGTAATTAATACTTGTGGATTCAGGGAATGTTTTTGAGGCTATAAATCTCGGGTGACATTCCCAACTATCTTGTCCTAGCTAGGAAAGATTTGAAAAAAGATTGAGTACGGTGACCCATACCTTTTCCTCAACATTTATTTGGCGACCATAATGGGATATCTTCCACATCTCTCTGGTTTATTGTATTTACGATTATCTTTGAATCTTTCTATTTTTTTTTATTACTCTTTGACTGATTTTATCATGACAGTACCTTCTACAAGACAACCTAATATTGAACACGGCCTTAAGGACCAAACTAGCATTGCCTTGACTTTATTCAATACCAGTCTAGAAACTTCTAGTACCCGGGCCGAGCTTTAACACTCTTGGGAAGTAGTTGAACAAGATATATGTATCTGTGAACATTGGGAAGCCAGGAAAAAGCATCCTAGAAATCAACAGTAACCTCCCCTTTTCTAAGTCTTTGGTCTTCGTTTTCATGTCCTCAAATTATCACATTTCTAGGAGAAGAAGAGGATTGTCCCCTAAAGCTACTCCTATCATTGAAATAGGAAGGAGGAAAGCCATTTTGTTGACCCATAAAGCACTCTAAGGAGGAATTTGTCTAACTCTGCCATCTCACCCTTTTCTCCCTTACCCATCACTTCCAAAATGGCATCCGCGGGTGGTGCTAGTGGTGCTGGAGGTGCTTCATCATCCCAACCTTTAGCCTCATCAGTAATTGGTAGTCTATATAGTCATCAAGTTCCTATACAACCAACTACCAACCTTGCTAAAGTTATAAATAAATATGGGTTTTTTCAATTTGAGGAAGATGTTACTACCACCCCATGACACGTATATTCTCCCTTGAATCTAGCACCTGCTACTCATTCATTACCCAAGTTTAAAGAGCATCTTCCTAGGTTCTCAGGGAATCACATTGTTTCTACAAATGAACACCTAGTGGCATTTTCTAATGCTTGTCATAATATTGGGGATAACGATAATGATACATGCATGCACTTATTTGTTAACTCCCTTGAAGGGAAAGAAACAACTGATTTATTTGATCTCCCTCCAAAGATCATCTCCACATGGGAAGAGTTGGTTTATTGGTTCAAGTCCACTTATAGACAATCCAAGAGCCCGACCGAACAATTAAGGGAATATAACAATATTTCTTACAGAGATGGTGAAACTATTAAGTCCTTTAACCTTCGCTTCACCAAATTGTACAATCAAATCCCTGAACTAATCCGCCCCCAAAGCCAAGCCGCTTTCATGCACTATTATAATGCACTTCCTTCTCCTTATCGTCATAGGCTCGAAGAAAAAACCTATGACAATATTGGCTCTGCTCTCCACACTTGCCTGGAGTACGAAGAACAACTTGAAAGAACGGGTCTCCCTAAAGGAGATTCAGTTAAACAAACATATATGTCTTCCCTCCTACAACTTGTGCAAGATATGAACAATCAAATGATAGCCTATGAACAAAATGGGAATGTTCCCTCACTTACTCTCGAGGCATCATCTTCTTCCTCAACGCCTTTTAGGAATACAAATGAGAACAACTTTCAACCCAAAGCCATCATGTCTCGCAGTTGGTGTAACTTCTGCAAATAAAATCACGAAGAAAGTATTTGTGAAGTTAAGAAGAGTGATAGAGACAAAATCTTTGGCAAGAAGCCCAAAACCACTATTGTTGTTCTAGACTCAGTAGAACTGGAAGATGTCATGATTATAGATACTACTAACAAATATTATGCTCCTAAAGGAAAATACGACCCTACTCGTGCTTTTTCCACTCCAACCTCATCTTCACAAGGTACTAATATACAAACTGTCAAGATTCCTGAGAGTCAATGAGTTCCTTCCCTTATTCCCTCTTCCAAGTATAACATTCTTAACCAATTGGCTAGTATCAAGGGTGATGCTACTCTTTTGGACATGGTTGTCGTCCCTGAAAAACAAAAGCATCTCAAGAATTTTATGGAAGGAAAAGATTCCACCATAGCCAATCTTTCTGAAGAGGCAAAATAAGAGGATTTCACTCCAAATAAGATAGGTGTAAATAACTTTAGACACCTTGTAAAAAACTCTCCATTTTTCATTTCTGTAAAAATTATGGATAATATAGCCCATTGTTGCCTAATTATTTGGTGGTTTGGGCCCAAACCTAATGTCAAAAATCATTATGGAAGAGCTAGGCTTATCATGTACTAATGAAAATTTTAGAAGCATGCTCTCCTATAACAATATGTAGTAGTCAACAATAGGTGAGATCAAAGACGTAACTTTAGTTCTATGTGCACATCCTGAAATAAGGACAACCCTTAGCATCCAAGTAATCGACATGCCAGTAACAAACTATTATATTATCCTAGGAAGAGACTAGAAAGACCTAACAAGTGGATATATTTCGCTTGATGAGACACACTTATCCGTTCCTCGGAATGGAAAGAATATCATAGTCCTAAGAGAACGAATAATTTCTCCATACGTAGAGAGTATTCCTCAACCAAATGTAAATTATCTCGAGGAAGACTTAGGGGTGTACTCTATATTTGTTGATGAGGGTGACACAACTTTAGAACAAATTGATTTAGAAGACGATATGTGGCACATGTGTTTCGATGGCTCATGCTCAAATGAAGGTAGTGGAGCTAGCATTATCTTGTACTCACCTATAGGTAAAATTCACAACTTTTCTTATAGGTTAGAGTTTGCTTGCATGAACAATGTCACCGAGTTTAATGCCTTATTGCTAGGCATCGAAGATGCCTATAACCTTGGTTGCGACCACCTTATAGTTTTTTGTGATTCTGAACTTGTTGTAAACCTGGGGCGTAAAATATACTCTCTTAGCAATAAGTTGTGAAACGCTATACCCAAGTTGTTTGGGCACTTATCTCAAACTTGTTATCATTTAACATCACTCATGTTAAGAGGGAACTTAATTCAATGGCTGATAGGTAAGTTGTATTTGTGGCATCCCCTACTCGACAACTTCTACCTCAAAGGCCTGATTGTACTTTTCAATCTTTATATTGTCCTCACATTCCAGATAATGTAGAATCATGGTAGGTTTTCCCTAATGATGAATGCATCTGTGCTTTCATACAAAATGAATCGTTTAAGCCTAAGGAAATCATATCTATGGAAGATGACAAATTCCAAAAATGCTTGACTCCTCTTGAGAGTTCATTTTCATCAAGTGTTGTGAGCAACAAAGAAACATGTAAGGAAGAGGAGTCAAAAAGGAAAGTGGGTGATACCATTTCCTTGAACCTTGGGACCTCCGAATCTCCAAAGATGGTTAAACTAGGTGCCCAATGTTTTGACGAAGAAAATGAAAAATTCACAAAACTATTACGTGAATTTCAAGATGCTTTTGCATGGTCATGCGAGGATCTTCGTGGTTTTGATCATGCTCTCATACAACATGCCATTCCTATCAAGGAAGAGATAAAACCAGTGAGGCAAAAACAAATACCCATTAACCCCGCACTTGAAGCTACTATTAGAAAGGAGTTGGATTTTTTTTTGAAAGCTGGTATAATCTTTCCAGTTAAATATTCTGAGTGGGTTTGAAACTTGGTTCCTGTTAGGAAAACAACTGGTCAGATTCGATTATGCGTTGATTTTCGTGCATTGAATAGAGAAAGTGTTAAAGATCATTTTCCTCTCCCTAATATGGAAATGATTTTGCAACAGGTTGCAGGGTCACAAATGATGTCCTTACTTGATGGTTTCTCCAGATATAACCAAATCAAGGTAAAAAGGACTGATAGATACAAAACAACCTCTACTACACGATGGGGCACATTTGCTTATGAACGCATGCCTTTTGTCTTGTCTAATGCAGGTGCCACTTTCCAGAGAGCTATGAAAATAGTTTTTGACAATATGATCGGTAAGATTTTCAATGTTTATCTTGATGATTTGACTATCTATTAAAAGAATTGATTGGATGACTTTGGTCATCTCAGAAAATTTCTCATGCGATGCAGAAAATTCAGCATTTCTTTAAATCCTTCTAAATCTATTTTCGGCGTCACCAAGGGAAAGCTCCTTGGACATATCGTTTTTGATTAAGGAATAAGCATAGATCCCAAAAGGATTGTTTCTATTTTGAACCTTTCTGCCCCCACTTCCAAAAAGGAGGTTCAAGCCTTTATGGGCATTATCAACTTCGTTCGTAGGTTTGTTCCTGATTTTTCCTTAATGGTTAAACCAATTCATAATATTCTAAAGAAAGATCGCTCTTTTTCTTGGACAAATGACGTCAAAAATGCTTTTCATAAGGATTAATAAGGAAATTAGTTCCGCACCGGTTCTAGCAAAACCATACTTTGAGAAAGATTTTATCATATACACTAATGCCATGGAGGAAGCAGTTTTTGCTATTCTTTTACAATGTGATGACCAAAATAATGAAAAACCTATAGCTTACATGAGCCAAAGTTGATCAGATGATGAGTTCAAATACTCTTATATTGAGAAACATGCATTTTCTCTTGTTAAATTTGTAGAGAAATTTCGCCACTTTATCCTAGGCAAACACACGCAGGTAAAAGTCCCTTTTCCTGCTGTCAAGTTTTTGATTTCACAAAATTATCTTTTAGGGAAGCTTGCACATTATCTTGCTAAGATCCAGGAGCATGATTTAACCATCACGACTTAAAAAACAATTAAGGGACGAGACTTAGCCCTTCACTTAGCTCAACATGCTGAAGCAAGTGAAGAAATTGACGATCAAGATAATCCTCTTTCAAAATTGTTTTATATTGAGAGCCAAACCCTTTATATTGCTAAACACCTCTGGTATAAAAATCTGGTGTATTACTTGCAATATCAGAAATGCCCAGATGACTTGGATCCTCATCAAAGGAGAAGGCTTCATCTTGAATCTTCCATATATATTATTTTAGGAGACTTTTTGTTTAGGGGATCTGTTGATGGTATATTACTTCGATGTGTGAACTTTCTTCTCTACAGTTGATGCTACAGATTGAAGATTTAAGTTCTTCCAATGTCCCTCAAAGGATAAATGCACTATTAGCCTTAGAAGAACAAATAATGTTTTCCTTGGAAAACATAAAGAGAAGACAACAAACTGTGAAGAGGTATTTTAACAAACGCGCAAAATTTATCAAATTCAAAGTAAATGATAAATTCTTGCTTTGGGACTTAGCCCATGCCGACAGAGGAAGACATTCAAAGTTTCAAAAATTATGGCTAGGTCCTTTCAAAATCGCTTTTGTCCTAGGCGTAAACTCTTATCTTTTAAAAGACTTGGAAGAATGATTGTTTTCCTATAGTACCAATGGTTCCCACCTGAAACATTAAGTGGAACCAGCTTGAATGATAAACGCCATATGGAAATTACTGATGTATATAGCTTTTTGTTTCACTGTTTTATTTTGCTTTGTTCAATTGGTTGTTCAAATTCTGCTGTTTCATTTTTTTGTTGTTTCCTTTTCTGCGGTTTTATGTTATCTGAAATAAATTTTGGATCAATTTTTCCACAATCATGTCATTCTGTAAGTATTTTTGGTCAATAAAAATAATGTTTACACAGTTGTCACGATGTCCTCCTTTTAGACATCGCTGAAATTGTTTTTTTCTTCCAGTATTGTTGTTAGATAGATTATTTGATTTTCTTCCCTACTTTCTGCTATCCCTTTCTTCCCTCCATCCTGAGATTCAAAAGAGCATATCATAATTTTTTTCCTTAAAACAAGAAACACTTTTACTATAACCGATCGAATGGTATGCATATAGGACCAAACCCCCTCATACGTAACACTTTTCATGAGTTATTCCCAAAGTCCTAGATTATTTTTTCCCTTAAACCATGTTTTACCCCCTGTTGCATAATCATTTTGGTCATTAATTCTTTTATCTATGCTCATTGGTCTGCAAAATAGAATATTCTGAGTTCTTAATATGTTGGAAACATATTTCCTTGTGGAGTCGCCAGTTTGTTGATGCTCAAAAGTGCAATGTAGGGTACCATGCTTGCAAATAGTTTCCAAGCCTTATTATTTAATTATATTTAATAATATAATAGTAGGTGGGACCCCTTGTATGACTTATGGGGCTATGACGATGTTATGAACATAAATATACATATACCATAGATATTCATAACATAATAATTAATAAATAATAATTATTAATAATGAAAGGTCATGTCTCAAAGGACATGACTATTGGTAAAGGGCACCCCTGCGTGGGTATATAAACGAGCCCTCATTCTCAATTGTAAATATCTTATATCCTATTATATTACTATTTCATTCTTATTACATATATATTTGTCCATATGGATTTGATTACTATATTCCAGATATTTTGGATTATTTGTGCGTGATGAACTTTGTTCGTCTCATTTGGTATCAGAGCAAGTCTGATCCCGGCCTTTGGCCACTCTCTTATCAGACCTTGTCTGAACCGACTTTTAGCCAACCCCATCGTTTCAGAGTTCTCTGCGAAATTTGGTTTTTGGCCACCAATCAGGCCTTTGGCCATTAAATAAATAAATAAATTATATATATATATATATATATATATATAAATAAAAAACTACTCTCCCGTAACCTCGTTCCCCCACTCCCTCGCAACCTCCAACCCCTAACTATCCCCATAACCCCCGACCCCGTAACCCCTAGCTAGCTCTAGCCCTCTCATCCATTTTCCCTTCCCCGTAACCCCTAACTAGCCCTAGCCCTCCCGTCCCTTTTCCCTTCCCCGTAACCCCATATCCCTGTCCCTTTTCCCTTCCCCGTAACCCCATATCCCTGTCCCTTTTCCATGACCTATAGCCATTCCACCATCCCCCCTTCCCATCTCCCGTAATATTCTACCAACTATTCCCATACCTACTTCTATACTTCTATAGACATTTTTCCATACACTTCTATACTTACTACAATCTTCACCTCCGTACAATCTCTCCTACCATACACTCATTTCATGTTGTCAGACGTACCACAGTCCACCAACCGCCACAATCTGTACCTGCCACAAATTCGTTGTCGTACCTTCCTCCTATTCATCATCGTACCTTCCCCCTATCCACCATACATTCTGGGGGCCCCCCTCTCCCTTGATCCATACATCGTACTTTTCCTCCCCACCATCAATATTTTTTTTAAATTTCTATCGTGACTTTTCCTAAAATTGTGCCCTCTCAATATCTCATTAATTCGATTTAATTTTTAGTCAACTTTCACACCCTCCAAACTAATTAACTTTTCCACTTTTAATACCTTATGTTAAGTAAAAAAGTAAGTTAAAGTCAAAATTAAAAAAAAAAAAAGAACTTTATTAAAGAGAAATTAGAAGTTAAGTAAAGAAGTAAGTTCAATGAAGTTAAAATTCCAAGATTTTACTGAAAAGAGTGTAAGGAGTTATATCAAAAGTAATATATTATTATATTATATCAAGGAGTAAAGGTTATGGTAAAGACTTTTATTATATATATATATATATATATATATATATATATATATATATATATATAAAGTTTTAATATATATCTATAATTTTATTAAAGGAGTATAAGGAAAAGGAATTTTTCTAAGAAGGATGGAAGAAACATTTAAAAAATCATTTATTATGGAAGGATATCAAAATAATTCAGAAATACAATCACGGATATTGGAAGGAGAACTAGGACATTATAAAGCGAGCAATAAAAAATTACAGTTTGAAATTGAGAAGGAAAAATATTTTAATAGGTTAACACAGAAATATAATCGCTACTTCAAAGAGCGTATGCGGGAACTCATTGCACAAAATGAAGAACTAAATATCGAAAGACAAAAAATGGACCAAGACTTACTAGAACGAGATGAAGAAATATTACGATTAAAAAATCATAGTGAAAAACTTCTTACTCAAATTAAGAAGTCAAGGGATACAAAACAAAGTGTCCAAGAGTTGGAGCAAGGGAATCAAGATCTCAGGAAGAAATTATCAGGAAATGATGAAAAAGCTTCTTGTTTGAAGAACCTTAATAAAATATTGCTTGAACAAATTAAAAAGATGAAAGATGAAAAACCCGAGAATCGAAATATTATAAATAAAGTCAACAAATCAGAAGATAAAGAAGAACTTTCACACCTAAGGGTTCATAATCAAGATTTATTAACTTAGATTAAAAAGTTGAAGCGTGATAAGAAGACCTTACAAGAAAAGCTAGATCACAAAACATCATTAGTCGATAAAGAAACGATGACATACCCAATCAACCTTACAACTCAAAAGGAGGCAAATCTAGCTGATGTAAAGAAGTTTTCAAATGTCGAGGTACAAACAAGCCAGAGATATCAAGAAGACTCAAGTCCAAAATTTAATCAACAAAAATCTACAAGTATACGAGTAAGGATCGAGTTGCAAGGATGCCTTATCGACATCCTAATCACAAAAATCGATACTTTAGCCAATCATTGTATCAAAAGAAACAAATGACCAGTATGTCGAAGAATATTACTTCCACTACAAGTAATGCTCAAAATAGAAGTTATCATGGCAGTCAAAATACATTAAGTTTCTTCCAAGAAACCTATAACAACCCAAGTCCACAGAAGATCGAATTAGGATGGGCAGACTCCTTTACAATTCGACAATTCTGCTCAGCACTTAGAAGCTCCTATCATCTCAATTCCTCAACAATTACTAACTCAGGAATGACGAATCAGAAGACGATAATTACAAGCTAGCGCAAGAGATAAGTCTTCCATAAAGTATGCTTTGAGGACAAAGCATTTTTAAGGGGAAGGCAATGTTATGAACATAAATATACATATACCATAGATATTGATAACATAATAATTAATAATTAATAATTATTAATAATGAAAGGTCATGTCTCAAAGGACATGACTATTGGTAAAGGGCACCCCTGCATGGGTATATAAACGAGCCCTCATTATCAATTGTAAATATCTTATATCCTATTATCTTACTATTTCATTCTTATTACATATATATTTGTCCATATGGATTTGATTACTATATTCCAGATATTTTGGATTATTTGTGCATGATGAACTTTGTTCGTCTCAGACGAAGAAGTGACACTTATATTTCATTTGCATATGTTTTGGTTGCAACACAAACTCTACAACTTATTTGCCTCAAAATCATGGTTAAAGTGCTTATGATAGGATGTTATGGGCAAGGTGGTTAAAACAAAGAATATTTTTGTCTTGATTATCTCTCACAAAGTATGATTATGCTACTTGTAATGGATGAAGAAATTACACTCCAGTTTTAAATTTTGATATTGTATATGTTTTATAGTGTAGTTGGGTGATCACTTTGACCCTTGCTACAATGGTTGGCACATTGGTTTAATTGAAAGATTGGTTGTATCCCTAACAAGTTGTTATATGTGAAATGGGGATAGTGGCAAGGGTTGGCACATTGTTAAATTGAAACATATGGAGACTTTGGTATAGTTGGTTGCATTAATCTATTTGAATGCTAAAGGGTGATGATCTCTATAGTGGGCTTTGTTGGAGTTACTTCACACACACCTATGATTTATTTTTCCTAAGGTTTTTCCTTGTTTGTTATTCATAATTAGTCATTATCTAGTCTCCTATATTTTAGGGGAAAATATTCCACCTGGAGAATATTCTCTTTCAGTTGACACTTCAGTTTGACTAGTTGATTTGAGTTTAGATGATGCATCGATTTTATCACCATGCAACATTGGGATCATCACCATGATAATTCGACCTTGCCTTGGTATCATCACCAAACTGGCGCATTACCCTTGATTCCTTGAGTTAACTCCTCACTGCTCTTTTTTCAGTCAGTTAACCGAAGACTAGTTGACTAGTTAACTCAACTAGGTAGCAGTTCACTCCCGTAACTGTCTGAGATACTAGAATAGGTGGCAGTTCACTCCCATAACTGCTGGTGTGTGTCCAGATCACTCTAGACCACCACTATGATGCATTGGTTCTCCTCCAGTGCACACTCATTGAGTTATACAGAGTATATCATGTGTAAATTATTCATTATTCAAATAGTTAATGAGAATTCTTTAATTCTTTTTTTCCTTCTTCTTCTTTCTCAAATTATCTTTGCAAATGTGTGTATTATTGTTTATATAGATCCATTCTGTGCAGGTTCAACAAATTTACATGGTATCAGAGCTGACAGACTGCTAAGCAAAAGCTACACCAAAATTGTTTGCAGGTACAAAAGATTGAAGACAACGAAAAGATGGATTTCCAAAAAGAATTCATTCTAACACCTTACAACTATTTTATATGGAAGGAGAAAATAGCCATACATCTCTGAACCAGA
>SNQJ01S0297379.1:0-10425 GCA_010110895.2 Picea sitchensis
TGGAGGAAAATTTTCATACCAATCATTTAAACGTTGATCATAGTCTTCACTTTGACCTACATTTTGATTATTTTCGATACTATTAAACTACCGCCTAGATTTATCACCATCATATTCCTCCTCTTCATCATCGGTGCCTTCAAAGTCCTCTGATTTAGGACTTTCATGAGGAACATCTTGAATAAAATTGCTTGCACCATGATCAAAATTATGACTAGTTGAAAAACACGATGCCTCATTTGCATTACAAACATTCCTATGGCATTTCCTACTCCCAACAGAAGAGGTATGCGAAGAATTTGTTGATATCTCAGAAATACAATTTTCTTTATTTGATGAAGCCATCCCTTCTCTCTGAGAACATAGAATGATAGAAATGCTCATTGTCCCTATGACATTATAATAACATGCATAATGAGTTTTTCCCTCTAAATGCGCCCCCCCACCCCCTAAAAAAAAAAAAAAACATTTGTTTTAGGATTTGGAGCAAGCTAAAACATCGAGAAGACATCCGAGGAGAATCTAGCAAGCAAAGAGGAGAATTTAGCATTTCAGAGGTTAGTTTTTTGTTAAATTCTTACATGTTTTCTACTTTTTATCTAAAAACAATAGATGTTTTCTACTTTTTTCTAAAAAATACCGAACTTTTTAAAACATTTGAGACTTTTTTCAGAAAATCTTAACAAAATCCTTAAGATTTTTGAAAAAAAAAGGCAAAAAAAGTTAAATTTAGATATATTTTTTTTACTTTTTTTAGCTTTTGTCTAGTTTTTTTTTTATGGCTTTTTAGGTTATATGTTTTAACATATAACCTAGGTTATATAACATATAACATATAACATATAATGTATGTTATATGTTATATAACATATTGGTATATGTTATATGTTATAACATATAACATATACCAATATGTTATATGTTTAAACATATAACATATTGTTATATGTTAAAACATATAACACATATTGTTATATGTTATAACATATAACACATGTGTTATATGTTAAACATATAACTATATGTCAAACATATAACACAACATATGTGAATTGAATTTTTGTTACATATAGGTTAAAAACATTTAATCATTTTTTAAATTAGTTTTTATAATCAATGTTATGTTTTTTAGTTGATTATAATGTGAAAGGCCTAATTTTTTTTTTTTATCTTAATATAGGAAAATGTTAGGAAAGAGATTATCTATCAATATATCTGGAAGAAATATTGCATGGAAATATGATTCCTACTTGATGATGAAAATACAAAAGAAAAATATCGCAAAGGAAGTGATATATTTAGATCTGTGGATAACTGTTTTCAATTGGGATTTAGAACTTGACATGTATGAGATTTGATAGATGAGATATTTACCCTATGAGAAAATTTTAGTATAAATAATTAGAGAGTTAAGAAGGCTAAACCATTGATATGTGGCACAAGTAAGACAAGTCCTGACATAAAAAATGTTCTTGATGATATGACTATAACACCTTGGAGATCAATACAAGGAGTGAAGGATGATAAACTTATCATAAGTTTGTTATAACGTGTTAGGTTGGGAGAATTTTCAATGGAAGAAATGTGTGATGAATTTAAAAAGTAAGTCTGTTGAGTTATTTTTATTTATGTTAGGACAAGATAATTAATTTTTTCAGTTTAATATCAGTTTAACATTATTTTTGTTTTATTTAGTCACAAGGTGTATATGAAAATACAAGAGGAAATGGTCAATATGTTGAATGAATAAAGTTGGGATGATGTTAAACTCAACTTTCCAGATTCAAGCTCTTCAACAGTATTGAAACAATTTTTTGTTGCATTCAAAAAGGTATGTTGATTTATTACATTCATATTATTCATTTGTAAGTTAATTTATTTATATTTTAATAGTTATGGACATATAACTATATGTTTGTTTCTTTCATTAAAGATGTCAAAGAAGAATGTAGATGGAGTACCTGAAATTTTCAAAAGTTTTATTCAAAAAGCCAAGATTGAAAGAGAAAGAAGGAGACGTGTTCAAAATGTTCAACTTGATGACACCCTTGATCATTACATTTGGAATGGGCTCGACACTGTTCAATATAAAGTGATATTAGGTGATTGTGAAAAACTTGCAAGTATTGTTCCTAAAAAAGAATACTCCCTAGTTATTCTGGATATCCCTCATGGTTATAATATCCCAAACATTGAATATGATAATGAGCCTTATACTTACCAAGCTTTCAGTAAAGTGATTATGGGATTTATAGAAGTTACAACATCACCATTTTGGATATTTCTAGTATTTCATTCAGACACACAACAAGGTTTAGTACAATCAAGTTTCAAGGGGAAAGAAAAGACAAGGAGGAAGTTTATTTGGTAACACTATTACATATTACCAAATTTCTCATGGTTTTTCGTTGCTATTGCCACACTTATCTGTCACAATTTCCACGAAAGAAAAGACTATTTTTCGTCGCTATATCCACGAACCATGTGTTCATGGAAACAACGACGAAATTATCCCTCCACGTGTCATCATCATCAAGATAGGTTTACCTTATAAATTGTCACAATACCGATGAAACTTCGTCGCAATAGGGACAAAAAATCGTGCCAATGTAAAAAAAACTGTGGAAAGTTGCGATGCAAAAGTGCGGCAATAACGACAAAAATTGATGACAGAGACAAAACTTATGATGCAGATGCTATATGTGCGATGCAAAACCTTGGAAAAGTGCGACGAAATTTCATCGCTATTTCCACACTTGTTCCAAAAATAACATTTGCTTTGCGAAGAACTATCGTTGATATTGCGAAGCTTCCTTTAAGTTAAAAAAAAACAAAAACTACATGAGATATGGTATTACCATATTACATTCTATGAGATATGGTATACCATATTACATTTCTTATCTTTTATTTCTCTAGCAATATCTTTATGTGCTTTTGCAAAGGATCAATTTTGATAGTGAACTTTAGCTACCCTTGACATTAAGATAAACCAAAAGTGCACCATGTTCCAGGTTCTAGGTTCTACATGCATTTATTTACTTGTACAATGAATTATCAATATTAATTAATTATAATATGAAAATGTGGCATGTTAGTTCCTCCATGTTTTAGTAGAGAGTGACTCCACTTTCTCAACAAGATGCAAGAAGTTCTTTTTAAAAACAACTTGGGATAGCGATTTGTCCTGAGTGGGATGGTGACCTTGACATTCAACAAGATAGGAAGTAATTCATTGATGACAAGTGTAGCAGGTGTGAAGCTCCACTAGTGTATGGATATTATATGCTAAGTGACAGACTTGAACTTCCTCTTCCAGAATAGATGGCTCATATAGCTTGAGATGATTGACATAAATTATATTATGGATGTCTAGAAAAGACGGGAAATACTAATGAAAACCATTGTCATTAATATATTGAAGAACAATATAGGGACAATAGCAAATAGGCTTGAGTTTTTTATGATGCTACCCCTTAAAACATTGTTTGTCCATATACAACCAAAGTCAGTCATCAATTTGAAACTAGACAAAGCCTTGATGGTGATCCTAGAGGGATTTGTAATGAGCTAGGGAGGATTGAAGGGCATTAGTAACTAAATAATGAATTCTAGATAATTTATGAACAAAGGAGATTCTATACATTTTACCTTGCCTTATAGGAACTTCTATCCATATGATGCGTATAATATAAAGATGCAAAGAATGAGCAATGCAAGAAATTATATAGGGGTAATATGAGGGTCTTTGCAATGTAGGCCAATACATTGTTGTTGTGAGGGAATCCTCCATCAACTAGGCCTATATATCCCATGGTACATGTGAAGACCCCTATTCCTTGAGAATTAATGTAAGGTAAAACTAGAAGGTGTGCCATGTGGATTAGAGTAATGTTAGGCAAGTAGAAGACAAATGAGAAAGAAAGATTGGTAGACAGACATTGCATGTTAAACACACAATTTTGACATGGGGGAACAAACAAATTTAATCACTTCATAAGAATGATAGAAACTAAACTATGAAATGTAAATAATGAAATAAAAAGAAATAATCCTAACTATCATGTAAATGATGAAATGACTAAATTAGGGGATTAGAGATGAGCAATTTCTAATTACTATATTAATGGAACAATAACTAGAACATGTAAGTACATGACATACATGCGAAGACCCCTATGCCTTGAGAATTAATGTAAGGTAAAACTAGAAGGTGTGCCATGTGGATTAGAGTAATGTTAGGCAAGTAGGAAGACAAATGAGAAAGAAAGATTGGTGGACGTATACGCATGTTAACACACAATTTTGACATGGGGAACAAGCAAATTTAATCACTTAATAAGAATAATAGAAACTAAACTATGAAATGTAAATAATGAAATAAAAAGAAATAATCCTAACTATCATGTAAATGATGCAATGACTAAATTAGGGGATTAGAGATGAGAAATTTCTAATTACTACATTAATGGAACAATAACTAGAACATGTAAGTAAACCATGAGTGAGTCTACCAATAATAATAATATCTCAACTATAAAACTTGATAGATTAAGAGGACAAGGAGATACTTTGAACTTACTTATAATGCGGAGGTAGGATGGTGGTGGTTTTAGATAGATACCTACATCACGGAGGTTGGCATCTTACCACAAGTGAGGTAGGGATTATGATCCGCCTGATCTTTAATGACTTATGGATATTTTAATTTTGCATGCTAATTAACCATTTGAGAAACTTAGTGAAAGAATGAGGAAAGAAGAGGACTATAACAGCCATATACACATATGAAGATCTGAAATGAAATAATGAACAACAAAACCAAAATGTAGATTGATAATGTGAGTTCACACAACTTTGCCTGCCTCCCAAAGGCCTTTTCTCCGGGGAGGCTTTGATTTCTGGGTTCAAAAGACTAAAAGTACATCACTTAATGCCAAATGGATACAAGATCGATTTTTTCATGTTCTTACGTGATTCTCAGAACCATGCAAAGAAAAATGACATGCAAAAAAATGTATCGCCCGGAGCTCCTGTAAATGGTCCAACAACGCCTCCTCCTCAAAAATCTTTCCTCACCAAAATTGCTTTGTCTTGGCTTCTCCTCAACATTATTCTACTCAATGCCCCCTATGGCCTCAAAAAATGCCTTGGTTATAGCCGGGAAAGTTGGTTTCTCGTCCCCAACTTCCTCCCAAAAATTAGGCTCCAAAACTACCCAATAACTCCCAAAACCATTAAAATAGGCTTAATTACCATTAAAACCCAAAATTGGTTATAAAACCCACTTTATAGTTAGATTGGGCATAAACCTCTTTTCCCTAAATACAATTTCTTGATTGTGGTCATATGGGTTTATATGGCCAAGCTCTAGCCCAAAGGACTAAGCGCTGGCCCCTCTCCATACAATACTTTGCAATATATTTCATAAAGTGGGTTTTATATCATACAGCCAATTCTGGCATTAGCAAAAGAATCATTTCTAAGATGTTACTTTAGGGAAATAAGTGGGTTCAAAGTTCCATGCATCCAAACATATTTTTTGAAACATGCTACTAACTGATGATCTGGTGCCACGTAATTTATGACTGGCCAATGGCATCTCCCATTTTCCCTTAATGCCACTTGTCAGTTATTGATTGGTCCAGTTGTCTGCCACATGTCTTCCTTGTTAGTGAACTTGCCCAATCATGATCAACTAGAGTGCCATTATCTTCCTACATGTACCAACATGCTGATGTCAATAACGTTGGATTTGACCAAATTGACCTTTGACTTTTTAATCAATTGCTTAGCTTCCATCAACGCTGATAAATTTCTACACGAGTCCGCTGACAAAGTAAATATACCGACAGACCGGAAGACTATGATGAACGCAATGGAATTGGTTTCGTCAATTCTGAGCACTTTCTGCTGTTTGAGCATTTTTCAAGCCCTCGCAGGCTTCTGGATCCACTGGATCACACTTCCTCATTTAATAAGACTTTGTCCTAAAGGTTATCAATTACCAAAAACTCTCCGATAGGCCAATCTCGGACGGTTTCTCTCGCCTTCAACTCTGCCTGCAGACCTAGTCTCATCAAGATCAATCAGAATAATAACCATGAAAACTATAAGTGTATTGTTATCCATTTGAACCATGTTATATCTTACTCAAGATACTATCATCCATAGAAAACATTGCTAATGACAATATCAAAAGATGATTGCAAATGAGTTGATATAATTTTAGATATCTCAAGAGACATTGAGATTATTTTGAAGCAACTTATGATTGATTTCAACAACCATATTTTGTTCTGTCTTAAGATCAATCATTTGCATTTGGAAAACAATTATCGGGTTTGTTGCATGCTTCAATCGTGATTCAAGCGAACACTGTTCCCTTGTTTGAAGTGTTTTATTTGCTTTAATACGATGAGCATGAACCATATAATCATGACTGCCAGTGAATTGATATTGATTCTTTATCCATAGAAAGGATTTACCATCAAATAAGTATGGACTACCTAAGATCATTCCACATTCTCTTCTTAATGACACAACATCACAAGTTACTTCGGCCACATACTTAGATGAAATTGCAAATTTAATTGAAAATGCTTTTGTTATGAGTATTCTGATGATGATTGCTCAATTCATTTAAGTGTTTAAGGCTTATGATGTGTTTGTGCTTTTAACCCCAATTTCTTAACCAAATATTCAGAGATTAGATTAGATTGATCTAATCGCCACAATTAATGTCTATCTTAGTGTCGATGATTACCCTTATATGAAACAAGCTGCTTCTACAATCAATTTCTTCACCATTTTGACCATACCAACCAATGAAATCTTGACTCATCACCTGAATCCAAACCCAAGTCTCAGGGCTTTGATGTCGCCATTGTTTGCATTCCCTTCTTTCTTTGAACCACTTTGGCTTCTTTCCTGATGCAACTGCCAACATCCGTCCTCATCATGTTCCCTTCTTGCAATGCTTGCAAGAGGGATTTCCTCCTTTGTCATCGTGATTTGCATTCTTGCCATTGCCATGTCTTTTCCTTTTCCTCTCTCCTCAAGATGATGATTCCCCGACATAATGGCTTCCCCGCTTCAACATAATGATTCCTGAAAAAACCCCATCAAGGTTAGTGGGTCCAAACATGAAACAATGTTTCTAATATGCACATGCAAACCTCCTATATACTTCATAAGGGTTTTGTGTTGTTTGCAAAGGAATGCCTAACATTAATGCCATTTTCAAAATCCATCTGTATTCTTGCACTATTTGTCCTTTTCTTAGTTTTAAAGATTGCCATTCAATTATTGCTTTTTCTTTATAACCCAAAGGATATAATTGTTTCCTAAGTGAAGAAAATGAAATCCTTCCACTCCATGGAAATACATTACCCACATATTTTGTGTTCCTTTTTGCGGCTTGTTTTGCCACCAGATAAGAGCTGCACTGCAGAAGTCTCAAAGATGCCAACTTGATTTGTGTGGCTCATCCTTGATCCGGTTGCACCCCGTAAGATACCTCCATCCTACCGCATCCAAATATCAAGTTTTTCCGCATTTACTTTCACCATCATATATGGGCAACCTAAAATTTATATCAAGTTTTAAATAATGGCATTTCACAAGTTTATTCTGGCGAACATTTTCTTTCCACTAGATTTAGAACTTGAACTTCTGGAAGAAGAAGGAGAAGAAGGAGGTGTTGATGGAGGTGAAGGAGGAATATAAGGATGGTCCTTCTTCCTCTTCACTTTTCCCCTTTGAATAATCACCCAAAAATGGTCGCCTGCTCAAGTAATCTTTGTACAATACTTTCACCATCTCCAACATGGCAAGGAATGCTTTCCAGAATTCTTTCTCATCTTAAGAAATCCCTTCGATGCCATCTTCTCGCTATGAGAATATCTTTTCTCAATCCAATTTATGGATTCTCTACAACAAGCTTTCCTTCACCACGCTGTAGTTTTTCCCTAGTTAACATGTAAAAACTCAAATCCAAACGCCAACTAGCTCTCATACCACTCTGATCCGTCCGATCTTTTAATGACTTATGGTTGAGTTTTAATTTTGCATGCGTTAATTAACCATTTGAGAAACTTAGTGAAAAAATGAGGAAAGAAGAGGAATTATAAAATCCATATACACATATGCAGATCGGAAATGAAATAATGAACAACAAACCATAACACGTAGATTGATAATGGAGTTCGACACAACTTTGCCTACGTCTTCGGGCCTTTTCTCTGTGGGGGAGGCTTCTTTATTTCTGCTCAAAAGCTCAAAATTACATCGCTACAATGCCAAATGGCTACAAGACTGATCTGGTCATGTTCTTCCAGATCTCTAGAACCATGCAAAGAAAACAACATGCAAAATGGACGTCCGGAGCTCCCAGAAATGGTCCGACAACGTCTCCTCCTCAAAAGCTTCTCTGCCTCAAAATGATTTTGACTTGGCTTCTCCTCAGCATTATTCTTCTCCGAATGCCCCCTATGGCCTCAAACATGCCTTGGTTATATAGCTGATAAATTTGGTTGCTCATCCCCAACTTCCTCCCAAAAATTAGGCTCCAAAACTACCCAATAACTCCCAAAAACCATTAAATATAGGCTTAATTACCATTAAAACCCAAAAATTGGTTATAAAACCCACTTTATAGTTAGATTTGGGCATAATTCCCCTCTTGCCCAGCGCACGACCCCTTGACAGAGTCATGTGGGTTCATATGGCCAAGCGCTAGCCCAAAGGGCTAAGCGCTGGCCCCTCTCCATACAATACTTTGCAATATATTTCATATTGTAGGTTTTATATCATAAGCAATAATTTGGTGTATTGGCAAAAGACCATTTCTTAAGGTGTTGGGCTTGGTGGTGGTCATGGGTTCAAAACCCATGGACCCCAAAACATATTTTTTTGAAACATGCCACTTCAACTGACGACTGGGTGCCACGTGGCTGCCCATGACTGGGCCATGTGGCATCTCCCCATTTGTCGGATTAATGCCACTTGTCAGTTATTGACTGGTCCAGTTGCCTGCCACATATCTGCCTTGTCAGTGAACCTGACCAATCATGATCATCTAGAGAGTGCCACGTCATCTCTTGCACAATCAACATGCTGATGTCATCATAGTTGACTTTTTGACCAGTTGACCTTTGACTTTTTACCTGTTTGGGCTTCCGATCAGAACGCGATAAATTTCGCATACGGAGTCCGTTTGACAAAGTAAATATACCGCCAGAATTGGGAAGACGAGACGGACACAATGGCATTAGTTTCGTCAGATTCTGAGCACTTTCATTTTTGAGCATTTTTCAAGCCCTGTCAGGCTTCTGGATCCAATTTCGGATCAGATTAGCAACATGATCTCTTATGGAAAGGATGGAGGATAGATGAAAAGGTAAAAATGGGAGGTTGTGGTGTTAGGGTAGTTCTAACAAAGGCAAGAGAAATAAGTTGATGACACTGGAATGACATTGGAAAAAGGTGTGAGTTGACATAAACCGACTAAGAGTGAACATGAGCGAGAGAGGACACACACTCTAATATAGGGTTATCACAAGAATAAATGTGAAATATGGAAACTTGGAGTTAAAGTGAGCATAACAAATGACATACATTGTTCTAGGATTAGTGTAGTCATTAAGGCGCCATACACTAGTCAAGAACATAACACGAGTCCAATGTGACATATGATAATCTAGAGAGTGTGAGCATAATAGGAATCATAAACTAGTAATATAGAGTCATCAAAAGCACAAAAGCAACACATGATAGCCTAGATTTAGTGCAAGAATGAGATATGGCATACATCAATGGGGTATTTTATGCAAGCGTAGGAGGCGACATGCATCAACCTAATTTCAATGCAAGCATAGAGGTGAAAAATACCAATGGTATACTAATGGAGGAGAGAGGATCAAAGGAAGATATGATGTCACCATTGGGAGGGGCTCCATAGTTGCAAGCTATGGAATGTGACCATTAAGGGGGACATCTTGGAAAAGTGACCAAAGAAGCGATAGTTGATCCTAACTAGGTAGAGGTTATCTTAAGTAGGGTCTTTCTTGAGATAATGACGTAGACGGGACCCATCGATATTATGACCAAATAAAAATGGAGAAAAAGGGGTGTAAGGAAGAAGAGCTAAGGAGGAGAGGCAATACTTTCCCCAAGAATTTGAAGGTCTAGGAAAACTTGCAGTGATGATTTTAGGGGCTAAATTTCGCTCATGGGCTAATTTTCCATGGTTTTTCAAAAAATGAGATTCACTATTTTAAACATAATTCGCCCAAATTCTATAGGATAAAATTATTTTACCTTAAAAATAGCCAAAATTTTATAAAATCTATATAAAATCCTTAGAAATTTGAATATTTTTACAAAAATATCGCCAGTCATTTATAGTTGGCATATGAAGGATTA
>SNQJ01S0297385.1:0-10497 GCA_010110895.2 Picea sitchensis
ATGTATTGGGTTTCCCCCCACCAATAGAATCATCAAAGACAAAATTACCCAAGTAGACTAGTAAAGGAACAGTTGACTTATGATCACGAATGAAAGGTAGAAGAGAATCAAGCACAACAGATAGAGAGGATTCATTTTCCTCAGATTCTCGACAACCAAGAATCACAACAGTCACATCCAACATGGAATTAGGCTGGGAGGAGGCGACGTTCACATGGATCTGTTCTAAACCGTTAGGAGAAGAAACATGACGAGGGCCCGAAACTGGGAGATGATTAAAAGGCAAATCTAGAGAGGAAGTATTAGTTAAGGCAGTCTTAGACTGAGTCAAGACACTCGGCTCTTGGCTAACACACTCTTTTGTCAACGGAGCCAAAAATGATTTATCAACCACACTAGGTAAAGGTTCCCTGGTAGTCGACCACTAAAGCTAGCCCGAAGAATCCAAAGCCTCTCGCTCCCAAGAAGTTAATGAATCAAAAAGGGTGGGGCAAAAGAATTTTAGCTTACCTGAAAGTGTATCCAATGGCTCACTCTAGTTGTCCAGCTCTGATGGATAATGAAGACCTCCAGAACCAAAAATATCCACAACAGGGGAACAATCTAGCACATTCCAAACACTTTGAAAAACGTCTACATCCTCAACAAACACCGACCCATTACAGTCTCGACGAAGGTGTCTCGTACAACAACATAGACTACAACAAAAAGGAATTCCCATATAGTCTAGTCTTTGAAGTAACATACGACCATGTCATTCAACCTCAAGAACCTCTGGTAAACCACCATGAATGTTAATCTTCACTAAAATTTTACCAACCTTCCTTGTCGGGGCCTTTAGAAACTAATGGTCTACTGTAATGAACGTTCCCAAAGAGTCGTTGATGGCTTTGAGAGTGCCTTCATTCCACAGGTGAATAGGTAAGCCAGGCAAGAGTACCCAGAGGTGTCTTTTAGGGAAATAATCGGTTGTTGGATCAAAAGCAACCCACCACCTCTTAAGCAATATACTACTGCCTCCAAAAACCCAACGGGAAGCCATTAAAAGGGTAGTATCCTCGGGAGTTGGGCAGATAAACCCTGGCCAACCCTTCTCAAGATGCAAAACCTCCGGCGAATAGCCTAAAGTAGGAGCCCAGTGTTTCTCCATCCAAGCCTAAAGTTGTGTATAACATTCAAGAGTTTTGTATAATATTCATTGGTCTTTGTGGGTAGTGGACAGTGACGTTCGTTGATCGTGAATAAAGGTAAATTGAATCTTTCGCTTGGGAAACCTATCCATTCGCGTTTAAGTTGAATACACGTTAACTGTACCTTCCACTTGAGATTACATGTGTACCATTCATTGAATTTCAACAGAGTAACGTATCCCATACGCAATTTCAACTGAGTAACGCATACCATACGCAATTTCAACTGAGTAACCTATCCCATACATTTTTCTGTGTTATATATGACCTGTAGGCTTTGTGAAGAACCTATGCCACGCGCATTTTTCTGTTACATATATGACTTGTATGATGATTTGATTTAGCTATGTACTGGTATGTTTCTTAGCTCTGCACGGTTGCCTATTGACTTTGTTTGCATATATTCGGTCTTAATGGATATCGCATGGGTATTATGGTATTCTGTGCTGGGGATTACCTCCGCCATCGTAGTCTTAGGGTTGGATTTGTGGAGGAGGACTTATTGCAGGCTTCCTCCCGGGCCTCCGGGATGGCCGATTGTGGGAAATCTGTTGCAGTTGGGTAACAAGCCCAACGAATCTCTCTTCCACCTTGCTACCAAATACGGGCCTCTCATGTGTCTCTCTCTTGGAATGAAAACTACAGTGGTGGTCTCCTCTCCTGCCATGGCAAAGGAAGTTCTCAAAACCCACGACCAACTCCTATCAGGCCGAACTGTCATACAATCAATCAATTATGTTTCCCACTACAAATCCTCATTAATTTGGGCTCAATGTGGAGCTCACTGGCGTATGCTCAGACGAATATCCAATACAGAGCTATTCAGTGTCAAGAGGCTAGAGACCCTGCAACATTTGAGAAGAGATCAAGTATTCCGAACGATCCAGCAGATTCTGCAGGAAGGTATAAAGGGGGAAAGTATAAATATCGAAGATACTATGTTCCACTCTGTTGTTAATCTGTTAGGTAACATGGCCTTTGGTAAAGACATGTTCGATTCCCACTCTCCAGCCTTCCAAGAGTTCAAAGACAGTATTTCGAAAATGATGGTGACTGCAGGAGCTCCTAATTTGGCGGACTATTTCCCCTTTCTTCAGTGGTTGGATCCTCAGGGTGTTGGACGTAACACGAAAATCTATATGGAAAGGGTATTCGGTATTCTAGAGAAATTCATAGACGACCGCCTTGCCAAAAGAGGCAAAACGATGGACGGCAATGATGGTCCGAAGGATCTCTTGGACGTTCTGTTGGACATGAGAAGCGATGAATTTACTCTCATCGATATCAGAGGCTACTTAACTGTAACTCTCTTTATTATCTCTTGTCGGTCTTATATTTAGTGATGGATGGTATCTTATTTTAAGACATGTTGTAGTTTACTACTGCGATTGATACTGCCAAATTCAATTCCTCTGATGTCTACTTGTTTGTTGCAGGACATATTTGGGGCAGGAAGTGACACCACTGCGAAGACAATGGAGTGGGCGATGGCAGAACTCATATGCAATCCAGAGAAAATGAAACGAGCCCAGACCGAGTTGGACGCGGTGGTTGGCCGTAACCGAAGGGTGGAAGAAAGTGACACCGACCGTCTCCCTTATCTGTGTGCAGTGGTAAAAGAAGTGCTCCGACTGCACCCGGTAGCTCCTCTGCTCCTACCACATAGAGCAGATAGCACTTGTGAAATTCGGGGATACGTGATACCCAAAGACACCCAAGTAATCGTGAATGTATGGGCGATCGGAAGGGACCCTGCCATCTGGAATGAGCCATCGAAATTTATCCCAGAGAGATTTATCGATAGTAAGATGAGTAGTGTGGATTACAAGGGACAACACTTCGAGCTCCTAACGTTCGGAGCAGGTAGGAGAGTGTGCGTGGGGCTTCCGTTGGCGAGTCGGATGATTCACCTGGTATTGGCTTCTCTCCTCCATTCATTCGACTGGGCACCTCCCAAGGGCGTGACTGCAGAGCATGTGGACATGACTGAGAAGTTTGGGGTGATCCTGCAAAAGGCAGTGCGCTTGGAAGCAATTCCCACGCCACGCCTGCCACCGGATGTCTACTAACGTGTTGTTTCCCAGTACTGTTCAATGCATTAATGAATGCTCTGTCGTTCCCGTTCTATCACGAGTGATCTTTTCCTGATACACGTATCTGTGTTTGTGCCACGTGACAGCGAAAGTCTGGTTTCCGAGGCTTTCAGGTTAGTAAATTCAATTGGCAAAAAAATTTGGCTTCTTATTCACATGTCTATTTAAATGTTTTTGATTTTCATAGATCAGTTTTTTTATTAGTATTTATCCGATGATTGTTAAATTTTTTATAAAAATGTATATTTTTTTATCTTTTTATTAGATTTGAATGTGTGGTCTAGTATCTTATTTTTTTAAATTTGAATTTATGATTTTTTTTAAGAGAAAATAAGTGTTTTTAATCATTAAATTTACTCAAGCCTCAAGCACTAAGTAAAATGTTTTAAAATTATTTTTAAAATATTAAATTAGATTTAAAATTATTTTTAAAATATTAAATTAATGATATTAATTTGTTAGGAGGAAAAAGGAAAAAAATAGTATATAGATAGGTTTGTTTTACTTAGGTATAATTCATATATTTTATATTGTAATTTATCTATTAACAAACTTCAACAAGGTAAATGTATGTGAATGGACACAAATTTTTTATATCATTTTTAACTTCAAAATTAGCATCTTAACATTATATGGACATGAACCTCAAGGTTAATAGCACAAATCCCTATTATATGAACATGAACCTCAAGGTTAATAGCACAAATCCATTGATCATTTTTAGGAGATTGATTTTAAAAATGTTCAATGAAAATTTCTCTACTTTCCATGAAAATCTCAAAAAAGTGAAAAGATAAAAATATTAATAAATTTCTTAAACTTTGAGTTTATAAATATGAAAAAATATTTGAAAACAATTTATGAGATGAAACCAAATGCTAGAAAATATTGTTTAGATATTACACTCTATATAAAGAAATGTAATAAGTTTGTGATGGAAGACCATAACAATAACATAGTATAACTACAATGCTTGGGTAATAGAGAGAAAAAAATAGTCACTCCCATTCCAAGTATGTTGAATGATTGTGATATGTCTATGTGAGTACCATGAAAATCAATGTTGGGTTACTTGATAATACCCCTTTTCACGACATTATCAAAGATATGAAAATAATGCATTCACAATAGCAATAGCTCCAAAGTGGGGCTTCTTTAAAGTAACTTGGGTTTTTTAAATCCAAAATGATCCTACCTAACAAGCGTTGTCAAAATGTTTAGGATGAACACAATAGACTCATGGGATTTTGGTAAGAATAAGAAGAGGTTGTTATATTTGTTTTCAACTTTATGGAATTTGCACACATTAAAACAAATGATTTTGGGCAATTAAAAGTATAGATGTTTCATATTCTCTATAATAAAAATACAAGTCTATTGAATATAAAGCCTTGCATGATTTTGAGTGTTCAAAAGTATAGATATTTCAAATTCTCTATGATAAAACACACTTCCAATGAATATGGATGCTTGTAAATCTTCAAACCAAAATATCCAACATGGGTTAAGGCCAAAGATCTATGAAAAATGAAAACCCAATGATCATGAATTTACCTTTGGATCAAAGAGAGTTGTTATTGCACGGACTTGCTACAACCAATGGAAACCACTTTGAATTGCAATTAATTGGTAAGCTCTCTTTTGAAAGGACTGTCAAAACTTCATTCCTTACTTTCATACCAACCTATCAATGTAATTGACGTGATAGGATGCATTGATAACAATGGTTTTTTTTATGTTAACTCTAGAGAGCATAGTAGCGTTTTAGTGTATAGTAGATAAGAAGAGAAGTTGGGTAGGTGCAAGAGAATGGAATTTGATGCCTACAAATTACAACCATTGGGCAAGGAAGGACATGTTAAGTAATTCACATACCTTTAACTCAATTGACATTTTCTATGAATTTGAAGTTGGAATTGATCATTTAATTATGTTTGTGATTTCTTTTACTTGTTTGAGGTGGGTTGTTTCATAAATAATCCACATAGTATTTAAGTACACACCTATAAAGGGCTTCTTATTTCTTACAAAGATATTCAATTAATGTGATAAATTCACCATTGAGTCATTTTGCAAATTTCTTTACAATGAAAGAGTGCTTATATGAAGCATTTACTTACTTAAGGGTATAATAAATTTTACTAGAAAAATGTTAATAGTGATGGTTTTCATTTTTTAAATTGTAAAAAAGCAATGACATGAAAAACCATCCCAAAGGTGAAGGGAAAATTTCAAAATCATTGATATGAATTACCACAATATATCTCTATTATTTTTTTTTTTAGTATTTGGCAGAATTGACAACTAGCTCAGGATTCACGTTTCCCACTACTACCACACCACTACCACTATAACCTCGAGACGTGCTCACGTGGCTTCATACATGGCACACAAGGTAAGTCAAGGTTTCCAATTGGTGACCTCAGATCACCGATTGTTCTACACCCCCTGGACTAGAAATATTTAGATATTGATTTAAATATTTAAATTGGATTCATAATCTTGAAAAAAAAATCATTGGTGTTGGAAACTTTATTAAAGTGTTGGAAACAAATGTAGAAATGTTGAATGATAATTATGGAATGAGAAAAAATATACTTTCAACATTTTAACTATCCATGTTACTTTTCACATGGTGAAGATTAAACCTATAACATCTTGAAATTTGAAATAAATTTAAACAAATCCAAAAAACTTACCATAACCTATAATTTTAAAATTAAATATAATGTCATTTGAAATAAATTTAAACAAATCCAAAAATCTTATCATAACCTATAATTTTAAAATTAAATACAATGTCAATTAACCTATTCTTTTAATTGAATTTGAATGAGCTTCCATAAAATGTTAGTTATCATTAGTATAAATAAATTCCATATTATTTTAACAAAAATATATTCCATATTATTCTTTTAATATGAGAAGTAGTCATTACATTTTAAAAAAAAAGTTTAATATGAGAAGTAGTCATTACATTTAAAGAAAAAGTTTAATATGAGAAGGTAATCATTACAGTTTGTCAAAAAATGTTAGTTTAAAATTTTAGAAAATTTAATTATTGAAAAGAAAAAATCAATAAAACTAATAATAACAAAATTAAGAATAGCAAAAGATTAACTCATACATTTCTATGAAATTTAAAAATTAAATATGGAATAATTATCATTTATAAAATTTAAAAATAAAACATGGAATAATTATCATAAGAAGATAATAAAATATTATAAAACTTTTATAAATTTTAATTATACTTAATCAAAATTCTTAATTATTAAAAAAAAACAATGAAATTAATAATAATAAAATTAACAAATAGCAAAAGATTAACTCATATATTTTATGAAATTTAAAAATAAAACATGAAATAATTATCATCTATGAAATTTAAAAATAAAACATGGAATAATTATCATTAAGAGAAAAATAATAAAATATTATAAATTTTTTATAAATTTTAATTACAGTTAATTAAAATTATATTCCAAATTTTATTAAAAATCAAAATTAATAAACTAATCATTAAACCGATCTCTACAATAATATGTTAAAATATCATTTTATACAGTTATTAGTATTTTGTTGTTCGTATCTTATCATTTAAAATCTTATCTTGATAGAGTGTACATGTTTGTGCCATACGATATTTGAACTTTGAACTCTGGTTTGGTTTCGTAGTCTTCTCGGGTTAAGTTACCTTGATGGAGAAAAATAAAATTTAAATATGTTGAAATTTGGTTTCACATCCATCCGTCATGGTTGAAATTTGGTTTCTACTTGTCAATTTAAAAGTTTTTTCAAATACTACTTATATTCATATTGATTCCATGGTTGAAAATGGATGCCATTTTTTAAAAATGTCTACACACATTTATAGCCATCCATTTTTTCATAGTTTAATTAATACTCCATTTAATTATGTGGTCGAATATTACTACTTATCTTCGATTTTTTCCCTTGGCGATTTTGGAAGTTATTTAATGGTTTTGTTTTTAACTAAAGTGAATGAATTTTCTGTTTTAAGAAACATATTTAATAGTTAATAGTGGTAGTTTAATTTTTTTTTTTTTTAATAATTTTTGTTTAATTTTGTTTCAAATCAGGTGAAAAATTGTTGAATTTGTATATATATATTTGAGTTGTTAAATCTGATGTATAATTCAAATGTTTTTTGCGTATTTCAGCATATGTTCAATCCATTTCTACTTTAAGAAATACAATTTAAACAAGAAAAAATTGTGATTTAGTATAAATTTATGTATCTAGATTTCTGCTAAAAATACCAAAACTTAAAACAATTAAAAAACAAAATTTAAAAATAAGAATACAAAATTTAAAAATAATAATAATTACTAAATATTTTGGTAATTTTATTTGGTAAATGGAAACTTATTCACATATATGTAAGTTGAGTACCTTTATTAGGTATTGTCAAATTTTTTGGGGAATCTTGATCAATATCCCATCGACCTTCTTAGTTATAATGTGTAGAATGAACATAATCATACTCGTGGGATTTTGGTAAGTTCAAGATGAGGTTGTTATATCGCCTTTCACTTTAATGATACTTGCACATGATGGCATTATTTTTGGTCAACCCTATTAGATCACAAAGTCTTGCTATTTCTAACCCATATTTTTTTGAAATAAGCCACATTTATGTAGCCTCGCTTCTCTTAAACCTATTCTTTCTCGTGCTTTTGAAGTATGATTCCTTTTTCCTCACTATCTCAACTTAAAACTAATAGATAGGTCCACCACTTAGTTGTTTTAAGAGATAAGGTTTTAGAATGTTAGGCAATCACACCATTCTTATGAGAGCATCTCTATGGTATGATGCAGGGTTGGAGATGATGGAACATGGAAATGCTATAGATTATCATATTTTGACTGTTCTTCTCACACATTATTTATTTTTTTGTATTATGATTTGGTTATGATGTATAGTGAGTATTTTGTTTTATTATTATATTTGTTGAAGGCATAGGTATATTGCAATCGATATGCGTTGACTTAGTATTAGTTTTTTTTGAATTATTTAAATATTAATAGTTTAACCAAAGTTTTAACAAAAACATTTTTGGCAATTATTAGTTTAAAGCATTTTTCTAATGTTTGATTGGTGGTTCAAATGACCCTGTTATTGAAGAGCCACCCAAGTTTTGCACCTCAATTTTAGTTTAAAGCATAGGTTTGCCTCATAATTTTTCCCCAACTGAGTAATGCTAGAAATAAAGTATAGCATTACTTGTAAACAATAAATGTTTGTTTTTCAATGTGATATTTATACTATTTTCAATTTCCTTGATAACCTGGTTGTTGTGGTCATTGTTTGAGTGACAATGTCGTGGCCGTTTGTTGAGCGGCAATGTGGCGGTCTACATGTTGGAGCTTCCACCAAGCTCTGCATGCAACCCACCTTCGACAACGCCTATTATCACAATGCCATGAAAGGACTGGTGCTTCTTCCTTGACGAGTTCCGCGGGCACTGATTTTACAAAATCTCGATCATCGGATCAATTATATGTATTGATAAATATTTTTCTTCGTAATACTGATCAGGGAAGGCAAGCTGCCTGAAGGCGATTTTGTTTTAGGGTGGCAGTCAATTTTGATGCTGGATATGTGAGGAAGCTTCTACTATTACATTATGCAGTCTGTTGTTGTTATTGTTTCTGCACACAGACATTGAGAAATCTTTGAATTCAAAGACCTGTAATCTGAGTATGTGGTCATTCAATTTGTGGCCAATTCAAAATTGTATATTGATGTTTATATCAGAGATTGGTAAGGNCATGTGTTTCATAATTTGTTCCAGTGATTGATTGCCATATCATTGAATATATAAATATATGTATATATATTTAAGGATTTATCCTTACAACTGTCATTCTTCATTTGAATGATTCTTATTCGAGATTGTTGAGTTCATTGTACAGGCATGTCTGTACAAAATTCTAGATGAATTGGACCTCCTAGTCCATATGTTTGCATGCCAATCTACTCGTGTGTTGATTGTAATCTTCCTTTTCGCAAAGTTTTTCATGGTTTCATTTATTTGTTGATCTGAGGTCATGTGTTCCTCACCTATTTCTCCCATCAATCACTCTGTGTGAACTATCTGATTTGATTTTTAGAATGAACTTATCCACAAGAAAAGAGTTTTCGTTGCCGTAACACGTATTTAATCTCCATTTTCTTGAAACCAGTGATCCACTCCAATAGTTGTATTCATAATTTCTGGTGTTCGAGGTCAGTGCCCTAACTACATTGGAGCCCATGGGAGACTTTACGGCTATGCTGCTCCTGTAATTGCCAATCAACAAAGGTCTTGCCTATAAAAATGACCATTGTTTTTTTTTGACAGAAACGACTAATGGAGATTTGTATTAATAACAGTGGACATGCCACTGGGTTCGATACACCGATAAAACTTTTCTTGAAAACTGGAAACTACTGCCTAAAGATTCTAACTCGTTACTAAATTATAGAAATAAATTGTTTCAGCGAGCCTGAACAGCTCCGCGTTATTACATCATTTCTTGCTTGGATTTTTTTTTTCTTTTTTGACACTGTTTGCCATTCAATACTTTGGTCCATAGATTGACTTTCCAACGGGTCCTGAGGGTCTTCCTCGTCGGCTAGATCTGCCCAGCATGAGGTCTGGGGCGGGTGGGCGACTTGGGAGTGGCTTCTGCCGGAGCTTCCCCCTTAGCAGGGGGCTTGGTTTCGGCCTCAACTTCTGCTTCTTCTGCTGCTTCTTGGGCCTTGCTTTCAATGCGCGGTTCTGGTGGTGCCCCCATCCACCAAGTTGGTCTTTGGTTTTTGGACGACCTTTTTTTCCCGGGTTGTTTTCCATAGCTACGGGCTAAGTGCTCCGTTTCAAAGCAGTTCCTACACCTGAAGCTGAGATTCTCATAGTCGAGGATTTGGGTCCTGGAAAAGTCCTTGCCTTGAAGAATTATTTCAGCTGGGAAACCTTTGGAGAAATCCATTTCAACACAAATTCGAGCGAAGGTAGAGCGGGTTGGCTTTGAGTCCGGGCTTTTGCAGAGGTACTTGCCAAGGCAATTACCAATCGCCTTAAGAGACTCATCCCCCCAGAAATGCAGGGGCAAGTATGGAAGTCTCACCCAGACTGGAGCTGAAGAGATACAGTTTGTGGATGGATCGAAGACAGGGGTCCATGGTTGCATGGACAGGCCTGCTCTGC